>CAUYLG010007876.1:0-44617 GCA_963573385.1 Cacajao melanocephalus | reverse complement strand
GACTTGGATGAATCTGGAAACCATCATTCTCAGCAAACTGACACAAGAACAGAAAGCCAAACACCGTATGTTCTCACTCATAGGTGGGTGTTGAACAACGAGAACACGTGGACTCAGGGAGAGGAGCATCACACACTGGGGACAGGTGGGGAGGGGGAGGGGAGAGACAGCGCAGGGTGGGGAGGGAGGGGAGGGTGGGGAGGGATAACATGGGGAGAAATGCCAAATATAGTATGCACCTAAAGCAAAATAAATAAATTTTTTAAAAAGTTATAAATACTATCAAATAAAAAAAAAGAAATAAAAAGGATATGTGGTCCATGATTATTTTTTGTTGTTTAGTGGCAGTAAATAAAAGAGATCCCATACCTAATTTATAATATATTACTAGTCTATTAAAACATATTAAAAGAAAGTAAATCCAATAAATAAAACAGAAATATATTAGAAATGATTTTGCCTTTGAATTTAATGTGGAAGAATCCTTCCTTATGTATCTAAAATGATACAATTTTAGTCATGGTTATTACTCTGAATAAAATCCAAATAGTCTTTCAACTTAACCACAAACCTCCAATCTCTTGTCACTAACTCTATTGCTCAGAAAGATCCAGAGAAATGCTCCTTGCTTTTCTTTCTGACCTCATTAGAGCTACAACTAATTACAATTATACTCATCAATGAAACTGAACCTCATGAAAATCTATGGAAATTGAGGTTGCTCCCTTCATCCTAACTTGGACATCATAAAAAGTATTTTAAACTGACAGAAATATACTAACTTAGTTTTATAAAAGTATTTATATGTAGATGCTTATAATTTGACTACTAGACCAAGTAGCAAGATAGATGAAATAGAGAAGAAATCTCAAATTTGGGTTTAAGTTAACTGCTGATGTGCTATTATCAGACGATGACAGTGCAAGAACTACTATCTTTTTACTTGCATGTCTTAATAACTGAAAGAAAATAAGAAAGACATGTTACAAAATAACATCTTACAAAAAGAGTAGCTCTGTCTAACAGGTAATGAGGGTCCCTTTCCCTAAAACAAAACACATGGAAAGAAACAATAGGGAAGGGAAATAGGAACAGCCAAGTTTTTGACTTTAAGGTCATATTAAGGATTTATCAAAATTAGTGCACCTATGTTCAAATGCAAGAATAAAATCCATTTCAGAGACAATACTAGTCCGTTCTCATGCTGCTATGAAGAAATACCCAAGACTAGGTAATTTATAAAGAAAATAGGTTTAATTGACTCACAGTTCCACAGGGCTCAGGAGGCCTCAGGAAACTTACAATCATGACAGAAGGGGAATCAAACACATTCTTCTTCACATGGGGGCAGGAGGAAGAAGTGCCAAGCAAAAAAGAGAAAAGCCCTTTATAAAGCCATTCGATCTTGTAACTGGGTGATAGGAGCAGGGCTGTGGGGATGTCCCAAAGACGCTCACTATTCCCTGATCGGATGTGTTTTCCCAGGTCCTTGGGCCACACTCACCCAAGAATGGGGATGGCATGGTGGGCTCGTTCAAGTAAGTATCCGACCCAGAGAGTTTTGCTGAAAGCGATTTATTAGGCAGAGAGAGACAGAGAGAGAGAGAGAGCGCGAGCGATCTCACGCTATCATGGGAGGGGGGTGCAGAGATGGAGTCCCTATAGGTAAGGGAGTAGGGAGTGATTTTAACCCCGGAGTTACTCCCACCCCATTCAAGTTCTCGTCCAGTGAGAGGAGCTTTACCAAACTTCCTCTAGAGTGACTGGTATTCAACTCTGATATTGGATTGGTTGCCTGGCCCACAATTAAAGCCTCCTCCCTCGGAGCTTTTGGCGGGCTTTCTAAACAAAGGAAGTTCACCTGGGCTGTCTACCTTTCCCACGCGGGAAAGACAAAGAACTCTAGGCTCCTGGATGGGGAGGTGGATGGAGGCATGGCCCTGGGAAGTCCTTACCTTTGAAACCACGCCCCTTGTGGACCTGGGAAGAGAAGTTAACAAAGTCCCTCAATCTCATAAGAATTCATTCACTATCACTAAAACAGCATAGGGGAACTGTCCCATTATCTAATCACCTCCCATGAGCTCCTACCCTGCAACACATGGAGATTACAATTCAAAATGAGATTTTGAATGGGGGCACAAACAAACCACATTATGGATAATATATTCATTATCTAGATTTTCAGAGGCAGCAAAGAAGTCAGGAAGCCTAAATCCTTTCATTTTTTTTTTTGTTTTTCTAAATATAAAAAAAGATAAGAAACATCAAATGGATAATCTGACTGCCAAGAGATGACAATTTATATCAGTCAGGTTTCTTACTTACAAATACCAACCAATCTGGCAAATTTAAATAGAACAGGACTTTACTGTGGCTCACGCCTGTAATCCCAACGTTTTGGGAGGCCGAGGCAGGCAGTTTATTTGAGATCAGGAGTTTGAGACCACCCTGGTCAACATGGTGAAACCCTGTCTCTACTAAAAATACAAAAATTAACCAGGTGTAGTGGCACACGCCTGTAGTCCCAGCAACTTGGGAGGCTGAAGCAGGAGAATCACTTGAACCTGGGAGATGAAGGTTGCAGTAAGCAGAGATTTCACCACTGTACTTCCAGCCTGGGTGACAGAGCAAGACTCCATCTCGAAAAAAAAAAAAAAAATAAAAGAACAGGATTTTATTATGCAGGTCACAAAATCACTGAGAGGATTATAGAAAGAGACTTACAGCTAAACTTCCAGAAGCAATATCCAAAGCTACCACAGAAGGCCTGATGAAGATTACGTCAGCTTTCTTACTTTTACTATCCTCAAATGCCAAGAACTCAATTGATTGCAACTGCTACTGCCACCAATGCCAACAACACTAATGCATCAAGAATGTGATCTCGGCCAGGTGCAGTGGCTCACAACTGAAATCCCAGCATTTTCAGAGGCCAAGGCACAAGGATAACTTAAGCCCAGGGTAGTTTAAGACCAGCCTGGGCAATATTGTAAGACCCTGTCTCTACTAGAATAAAAAAAAAGAAAAAAGAAAAGGAATGTGACCTCACAACCACTGGAAAACCCATGCTGCTGCTGCTACTTTCATAACCAAAAGCAAGACACATTTGCCACCACTCATACATCAAAAATGGAGAATTGACAGAGCCCCTTCCTGTCACTTGTCAAAATCTCACTCACAGATGGCTCTGACCTGAAAAGTAGAGGTCATCTGTCTGATGTCTAGCTGTAACAGAGACTGGATATTATACACATACATATATTTATTTAATTATCCTAATAGGAAACACAAGTTCTAGATCAGAGACAGACTTTTAATTACTCACAGAGCATCTTATGCCAGTTCCCCCAATTCCCTATGGTGCAAAACAGTGAAAGCAGATGTCATCACCTGCTTGTGCAAGAGCTGGAAACAAAATGAAATGCAGAGCTTATATAGGAACTGGCAACACATGTGCTCCTCCTTTCCTTCAGAGAGAATGTAAACAAATCCTTTCTGTGGAGAGAAGAAAGTGTAGAGTCTCTAGGTTTTTAAAACCCTTGAATTATGAGCAAATGACTCTGGGTTTTATTACCATTAGAATGCAAACTAATGGCTTCTTTAGGTCTTCCACCTTTAGAATGTGAGCAAATGGCTCTGGGTCAACACACAATCTCAAACTTCAAAGGCATGTGTACCATTCATACATCCTTTAACAGAGGGGCCAGTGCTCTGCACTCAAAAAATCCTGAGTGTGCAGATACATGAAAATATTCACAGATTATTGTTTCCCCATATAAGAGATTTACAATCTGAGCTGTAATTTGTTTCATATATAAGGTTCATAACAAGGGAATTCCCAGAAGATGATGATAGTCAGCCATGCATATGATAGATGTCTACCACATCACTGTTTAAATATTATGATATTTCTTATTCCTGTTTTTGCTTCTACCATCTATGTTTATACTGAACCAAAGATCATTCATATTTATACTATATTTATGTTTGAAATTTTATTCTCATATAATTAAATTATCCTACAAACAGTGGCATTTAGCACTTGAATAAATCTTAGACATAAGCCTTACATCAAAGATATATTAATCTAAAGCTGGATTGTTTAAAATGGTGGCAGAAAACTAGGATCCCCACCAATTAGTATCCTTTCTTTGTTTTATTATATATTACAATGTAATAAAAATAGAAATAAAGTACACAATAAATGCAATATGCTTGAATCTTCCCAAAACCATCCCACACCCCACCTCCAGTCCATGAAAAAAACTGTCTTCTACGAAACTTGTCCCTGGTGCCAAAAAATTGGGGACCGCTGGTTTAAGCCACTCAGTTTTTGGTATTTTGTTATAGAGGCCTGAAAGGACAAAAACAGAGCCCAAGCCAACTAAAACATATCTACATACATTGATTTCAAGGAATGCTCGTATGAAAAGGAAAACTGGAGTATCATATATATTACATTGTCATCCTTTTCCTTTTTCAGAAAAGAGATAAAGGGCTGGGCGAGGTGGCTCACACCTGTAAACCCAGTACTTTGGGAGGCCGAGGTGGGCAGATAACAAGGTCAGGAGCTTCAGACCAGCCTAGCCAATATGGTGAAACCCTGTCTCTACTAATAATACAAAAATTAGCGGGGCGTGGTGGTGCATGCCTGTAGTCTCAGTTACTTGGGAGGCTGAGACAGGAGAATTGCTTGAACCTGGGAGGCAGAGGTTGCAGTAAGCCAAGATCACACCACTACACCCCAGCCTGGGCGACAGAGTGAGACTCCATCTCAAAAAAAAAAAAAAAAGAGAAAGAGAGAAAGAATCTATACCTGTGAATACATATTATTTTAGTACATATGAACACAGAAAAAGTTCTGGAAGCAAACACAACATACTTTTAACTCTAAACATCTAAAGGTATAGGTAGGGAAGTACAGGTGTGAGGTTACCTAGAATGGGGGCAGAGATTAACTTTTGCTTTAAACATAGTTCACTTTAAAGGTTTCAATACACAGATTAAGAAAATGCACATCTTCCTAATCCTTTTTTTATTAGGCATTTTTAAATTAAAAATGTTCTTTGGATTTTATCTAATTCTTCAGCATCAATCAATAAAATCACAATTTCAAAAATACTGAACTAAACTGTATTTCTATAAAAGATGGTTCTAACTCATAAAACATTATGCTTTTATACAGTGATACATTTTATTGGCCAGGATACTATTTAGAAATATTATAGCTATATTCATAAGATCAGTCTCTTTATATCTATGTGTTATTGTCAATTTTTTATATTATTATGCTACATTCATAAAGTAAATGAGACTGTTCTTTTCTTTACCATGACTTGGGTTAGTAAACTTGGATTCAAGTTTCCTATCTGTCACTAATTATCTATGTAACCCAGTAAGAGAAGTGAGTTCACAGTTAAGAATTCAATAAACAATGGATGGAAGTGTGGAGGCATGGAATTCCATGTCAAGATCTCTGATAACCCTTTTTAAATTATACTTTTGCATATAGGAAGATCATAGTTCCCATTATATCCTATTCTATCACACAAAATCATACACCCAATAGAAGGAAATGTTCTTTCAAGTTAATTCAAGTTCTATTTGTAAATACTATCTACAACTTCAGAGATAAGCCTCTTAGCCTGTGAGGGGTACACAGTACCCCAAAACATAAGCCAGAGAGATCCAGAGATGTGGATAAATTCTACCAACAAAATTATGAATACTATGCAAAGGCAAAAAAGTAAATCCCGGGATTTCCCCTCTGGAGTCCCCTTCCACACTCTTCATGGAAGGTTTTGGGGGGTTTTTTGTTTTTGCTTTTTTAAAAGTAAATCCCTTGAGAGGCTGAGACAGGAGGATTGCTTGAAGCCTGGAGTTCAAAAGCAGACTAGGCATCATAGCGAGACCCCTTATCTGGAAAAAAAAAAATGTTTAAAAATTAGGTGTGGTGGTACATACCTGCTGTCCCGCCACTAAGGTCAGAGGCTGAGGTGGGAGGATTGCTTTGAGCCCAGGAGTTGGAAGCTGCATTGAGCTATAATCACACCAGTGTACTCCAGTCTAGGCAACAAAGCAAGACCCCATCTCTTAAAAAAAACAGTAAATACAACAGCCTATTCAGAATCAACATAATGAGACTGTGTTAAAATGTAAACCAACTCTGAATGCTGATAGAGATTTTAAAAACTGAAGTTTTGGATAAAATAAAAAGAATAACGATGTGTTTGGCAATAGATCAGATATACAACATAAAGCTGTCTGTAACAGCTCTATGTGGAAACCAGAAAAAGTTTTCATAAAAATGTTTTACCCAATGAGTGCTCCCAACACCGCTCTGCTTATCAAGTGAGAAATTAAGCTATAGTGGACATTTTAACAGCAGTAGAGTAAGGACATGCAAATACTCCATGAAAATATGTTTATAAAGAAAGCCAGGAGCCTCTACAAACATTTCCATATTCGCCTTGGATTTATTCCTAGCAAATATCAAGGTTCTTGTGTGTAAAATTCCTCTGCAGGAAGAGATTCACTGCCAAATGATCTAGATATATTAGAATTCAAGATTAAAAGGAGGCCAAGTTAATGGGTTTGCATTACAATTCTTTCATTCCTCAATTATGTAAGTATGAAGTTTGCATATGGTTACTTACTGATTAGGAAGGGAAAAAAACTATTTCTTCTATAAAGACAACACTCTGGACTCTAATTCTGATTTTAGTTTTCTTTCTGCCATTTTTCTCTCATATATTTAGAGCAAAATTTTTACACCATTACAGAAACTGAATGGATCAACTAAGTAATAGCTAAGAATTCTACGCAAAAAAACGGGGTGGGGGTATATGCATATTGAGGGCATAGTAAGAAAAAAATAACATTACATTTAGAAATAAAACTGAATTATTTTAAACAACATTATTTGTAGATTTGGGAGACCTGCAAAAACTGATTTAAATTTTCTTTTAACATTTTTACTTTGTAGACAAGACTAAGAATTATTAAAACATTTATATAGAGCACTTTGAATAAACAAAAAAAATAAGCAAAAGACTATATTTACAAATAAACTGTGTAGTAGACTATAGCATACAGGGAGTTTTCTGTTTGCTTAGTCACACTTTTAAATCATCCTTCTAAAAACAATGGCCCATGTCCTCTGAGGAACTTCCTAATTCATGCAGTCCTCTCGTCAATAATGGAATCACTCTCCACCCCAATAAAAGGGCCATCGAGGATTCTACTCTGGGAAAGAGAAACCATCTTTCTGTCAGCATAAATAAAACTAGGAGGCTATTTTTCTTTTTCGAGAACTCCTCAGAAGTGTTTACTATTCTTATTCTTTTTTTTAACCAGCATAGTGCCTGGTATACACTGCCAGACAGGCATTCAATAAGCTTTTCTTTCTAATGGGCAATTTATAACACTGGGAAAATTTCATTTCAGTGAAATGATAATCATGTTTTTGGAAACACTGAAATGAAATTTCACCTTACTTCACCTTATAAATTTTACCTCATTCTCACCTTGTTACAGGTAGATAGGCATGAGCAGGGCAGGAGAGAGTTCTCCCTGGACCCACTAAGAATATCAGGTGAAGGTTTAACAATTATCACAATGCCCCTCTAAAAATGAAAATCTGGCAATCCACCCAGAGTGCCAGAAAGGCCATTTCCTGATGATCCACAGTATTAACATTAAAGTGTTAGTTGAATACAGATGCCAGGGAGAAAAAACTTCCTAGGCATGTTCTACTAAGAGACAAAATGGCAAAATATGACCTTCTGGGTATACTCCACCAGAAAAAGGGAAGCAAGCCTCAGAAAGGCATGCATACAACTTCCTAAACACACTGCATGAGCTCCAAGGGTAAGGAACACCCACCCTAAGGGAAGAATCATGGGAAAGACACAAGCCTATAAAGCCCTAGGATCAAGGTTAAACTCTCTCTTTGACCTTCAGGCACCCTCTTGGATCTCTTCCAAGAGAACTTTCTTTCCTGTTCGGAAGCCTCTTAAATAAACTTCCACTCCTACTCTGAGACGTGCCTCGGTCTCTTTTCCTGCTTTATGTCCATCAAAGTCTTTTTTGTGAGGAGGCAAGGACTGAAGCTGGGGTAGACCTGCACAGATGTGCTGCCGGTAGCTCAGGGTAACTTGGATCTCTAATACTGGTAACAGCCTGACTCTGAATAAAAGAAGTTTCGTCCCCGCTTTTATAAGCCAGCTCAGACACTAGAACATGTTAGATAACACTTAAGTGCTTTGGAAGAGCCTAAAACATTCTAAAAACATTCATGAGCTGTCATAATTGCTGGGAAGTCTGGCTTCTGCAGCCCAGTGTGGCTTCAAAGTAGTCAGAGGACACAAATTCTGTGTCCCTCCCTACCAAGGACCTCCAGGAAAACTCCTCTGGTTGATCCTCAAGAGTCCTCCAAAAAGGCAGAGGGAAGACCAACAGACAGGGGCTGTGAACTCCTCCCACCGGCCCAGGTCTCACACGGCTGTTTATCAGCAGTTTCGCTACTGAGCATGTCATACTGAAAGTACCTCTTGCCAGGAGGATATCTCCTGCTTCCTACAGATGATTTCCAGTACAGGAAATCAGTCCATTCATAAGAGACAATCAGATAAAACAAAGGGAAGCATACCTCAAAAACAGAACTGCCTGAGAACCAGATCCAGCAAAGCCTGAAGTCATTCCTACTCACTCTGAGTAGGTACATGATCTATATATGTCCTTGTTTAAGTTAATCTGAGTAGGAAATTCTGTCAATTACCCATGAAAGAGGCATGTTAACTTATTTGTATCCATCTACTAAAGCAGGTCCCTAGGAAAGTCTATTATATAATAAAATGAATTTATGTTCATCCAGAAAAGCTGGGGAACAGGGTTACTAATTAACTAAATCTTGTGATACACTAAAAATCATCACACGTGACAGGCAATTTTTCAAGAATTTAAAAATATATTTTAAAATAAACAAACTTTTAGTGTTAAATAAGGTAGTCCAGAACTCACCATAAAGTCACTACAATTGCCACTATCATTTTACAATTTTATAGATGTCTAAATATAAGCATATAGTTACTTTAAAAAATCAATACCTTTTTCAACTTAATTTACCTATTTATCTGTTTACATACATTTTTTTTTTATTTTAAAGAGTAAATGTACAGATTTCATTGGTTTTTTGCAACAAGTTCCAGAAACATATTTTGTCTGATCAGGCCATATTCACATTCAGGCTGGGTACAAGAGACTCTAAAATTCCATAAATAATATTAATTCTAAGGTAATCTATATTTCTCAAGTATATTTAGATGAAACTGTACAAGATGTAACATGTGAGTTTTTATATATTGGGTGAGGTTTTTAACTATTTTTTTTTTATTTCCTAAAAATATTTAGGAAAAGACCATCTTGCTGGCCTAGAGCTAGCAAAACTTCAATTTCAAAAAGTAAAATCTGGATATCTATTCATTGCTCTCAAATGACTCAGAAAAACATAATTATACACATACATGCATATATACAGAAAGAGAGAGAAAAAGGCAAATATATAATGTTAATGCTTGAGGAATCTGGATTAGTGTATTCAAGGGTACTTCGTATTACTCTTGAAACTTTACTGTAAACTTGAAGTTATTTCATCAAAATTTACAACTTAGAATCTTGTTGTTATATGATTAACAGGGTAAAGGATGATTTTTATAAGAACATTTATTTTCTATCTGTGAACTTTTTTCCAATCTTTGGCCTGTTTTGTACTTAGATTTTCACATTTACCTTACTCATTTCTAAGAATTCTAAGCTTACAAAGTCTTTATTTGATTTCATAGTTCTTCAGAAAGCCATTTGCCTTTTCACTTGAGTTTATGTGGCATTTCACATGATGTAATCTATCTAATGTTTCCGTGAAGTATTTTGCTTTTATAAAGCTTTACCTATCTCAAGTTTAAATATCCACCTGTATTTGCTTCTGGTTTGAAAAAACAGAGGAAAAGGGGATAGAAATATATAGTATAGTTGAACTGAGAAATTATTTATATACTTCCTAATCTGCTGCTCAATTTAAGGGAGAAAAATAATTCTGATGAGTTTTATCTTTTAAAATAGATTTTAATCTTTTTAACACTACTATGTGCTTCATCTCTGTGATAGCTGTGTAGTTACCACAAAACGAAAGATTAAAGATGTAGACATGTGCATGAAAATTTTTTTCAAATACTTAGACTAAAATGTTTTACAAATGTAACACTTTTGTTAAACTTTCTCTGTATATTGGGTGATATTTAAATGTAATGTGAACCTAAAATTTTATCTGGCATGTACCACAATCTAACAGTATTCATGCCTTTTATGAGTCAGACGTCAACTCTCTATGTGGAAGACAGTGAATATCAATGAATGTTTAAGAAGTCAGAGAAATTTTAAAAAGCTATTCTATGTAAATAACCTGAATCGAAGTTTTCCATTTAGAAATAGTATACTACTGTGGTTAAGACTACTGGCTTTAGCTCTAACAAGATGGGTTCAAATTGCAGCTATGCTGTGAAATAGTTATGTGATCTAAATGTCTTTGTACTTTGGTTTCCTCCTCTGTTATCTAAGATACCAATACTTATTATGTCATGGGATTTGGGGAAAGATTAAATGAGTTAATATAAGTAAAACATTTGGAATTCGGACTGCTCCATCAAAGCACTCAATGCATTAACTATTTTTTAGAATTGTTTCATATATTTTAGTCTCATCTAAAAACTATGTCTGCATTTTGGTCAAAGGGAATAAAAACTACAAAGAATTTAAAATTAAAACCTCAGAAGTCAGGGTTCCATTGTTATTCTTCACTAAGTGTATGGCTTGTATGCGTCCAACAACAAAGCAGATAAATAAATAACACAAAAACTACTGGGAATGCAGGGATAACATCATTTAAAATACAGAAGCACTGAAGCTTTTCATAAACCTTTTGCAGTAACAAACAGTCCAAGTATACCAAAAAATAAAAACATAAAGAAAAATATGATTAACAAACTTAAAAGCAATAGTATGAATACTTATATCCCTAAATAGAGAATGTACATTTTTATAGTAATAGAACATGAACAAAAATCTTCCAGGTACCTATTCACACAGAAATCATAAACTTATTCAAAATAGTGTGGCTAATACTATTTTATCACAATTCCACAAAATCAGAAATAAAAGTAAAATAATGATGAAAAGTGTTAAAACACGTAAAAATTCAGAACTCATTGATAGTATGGAGATTCCTTAAAGAACTGAAAGTAGATCTATCATTCAGTCAAGCAATCTCACTACTGGGTATTTACCCAAAGGAAAAGAAGTCATTATATGAAAAAGACATATGATGCCTCATGCCTGTAACCCCAGCACTTTGGGAGGCCGAAGTAGGGAGAGGATCACTTGAATCCAGACCAGCCTGGACAACACAGTGAGACCTCATTTCAATTTAAAAAGAAAAAAAAAGACACATGCACAGGCATGTTTACAGCAGCACAATTCACAATTGCAAAGATATGGAACCAATCTAAGTGTCCATCAACCAATGAGTGGATAAAGAAAATGTAGTGTATATACACCATGGAATACTACTCAGCCATGAAAATGAACAATCTAATGCTTTTGCATCAACTTGAATGGAACTAGAGGCCATTATTCTAAGTGAAATAACTCAGGAATAGAAAATCAAATTCCGTTAGGTTCTCACTTGTAAGTGGGAGCTAAGCTATCTGGATGCAAATACACACAAAATGAATTTTGGGGACTCTGGGTGGGAGGAGAGAGGTGAGGAATAAAAGACTAAATATTGGATACAGTGTACACTGCTCAGGTGACAGGTGCACTAAAATCTCAGAAGCCACCACTAGAGAATTCATCCACATAACCAAAACCACTTGTACCCCAAAAAGCTATTGAAAGTTTTTTTTAAAATTATTCATTGATAATCCAAGGGTAGAACGAAATCAAAACAACTTATATCAATGCTATTGATTAAAAAACACTTCAACTCAAAACAATGGGACATAGAGACAGTTATACTAGCAGAAATATTGCATCCATCTCCCCCCTTTTATTCAAAAAGGAAAGTAATTACTTTTTTAGAGACAGGGTCTCTCTCTGGCACCCAGGCTGGAGTGCAGTGGCACAATCATAGCTCACTGTAATCTCAAATTCCACCTCAGCCTCTTGAGTAGCTGGAATTACAGGTATAAGCCACCAAGCCTAGCAAAACTCAGCAATCTTTTTTTTCCTTCTTTCTTTTTATTTTCTCTTTTTTTTTTTTGAGACAGAATCTCGCTCTGCCACCAGGCTGGAGGCAGGGGTGCAATCTCAACTCATTGCAACCTCCACCTCCCAAGTTCAATCCATTCTTCTGCCTCAGTCTCCCGAGTAGCTGGGACTACAGGCATACACCATCACACCCAGCCAATTTTTGTATTTTTAGTAGAGACGGTGTTTTACCATGTTGGCCAGGATGGTCTCCATCTCCTGACCTAGTGACCGGCCCTCCTCGGCTTCCCAAAGTGCTTAGATTACAGGCATGAGCCACCACTCCCAGCCCAGAAATCTTAATAAAAAAAATTAGTACTTGTTTTAGTCAGCTCAGGCTTTTGTAAAATTTCTTACAGTTCTGGAAGCTGGGAAGTCTGAATCAGAGTACCTGCATTGTCAGGGTCCTGGTGAGAGCTCTCTTCCTGGCTTGCAAATGGAAGTCTTCTTGCTGTGTCCTCAAATGCAGAGAGACAGAGACAGACAGAGAGACAGAGAGAGAAAAAGAAATATCTCTCATGTCTCTTCTTCTAAAGGTACTAATCTCATCATGAGGGCACCGCCTTCATAATCTAATCACCTCCCAAAGATCCCATCTCCAAATGCCATTATATTGGAAGTTAGGGCTCCAATATATGCAGGGTTGAGGGAGGGACAGGGAACACAATTCAGTCTACCAAAGTACTCTTAGTAAAAGTCTTATAAAATCAGAAAAACAACAGAAGAAAATAAGCCCAAAAAGATGAAACATAAAACTGGTCAAGAAAAAAGTTCAATGTAATGAAATAAAAATAAACTAAATAGCCAATATAAACAATATACTTTTAAAAGCTTATACTTTTAAAGATCAATAAAATAGAGAAACCCCAATCTATTCGTGTAAAAAAAAGTTTGTGTATGTGTATCTGTGTCGATGTCTGTGTGTCCATGATTATAAACAAGAAAGAAACATTCCTGAGAAATTCAAATAATTATTTAAGAATGTATATAAGTATATAGCAATCAATCTGCTAACTTAGAGAAAAGAGGTGATTCCCTAGATAAATATAAAAGTTATTAAAAACTGATCCAAACATAAGTAGAAAGCATAAATAATTTCCTTAGAAGAGTCTGAAAGAATTTAAAAACTACCATTTTTAAAGAGAACAGAACCAAGCGATTTCACCAAAGAGTTCCATTTAATTTCTAAGGAGCAAGGAATTCTAGTATTATTTAAACTATTCCAGGTCATAGAAAAATATTAAAATCTCTCCAATTTACTTTAGAAATTAACATTATCTTAATACCCAAACCTGACAATGGACCAAATATACACATAATTCAATACCATTACATCAAATATATTTTTCAGCAATGTATCAAAAATTCTTAATAGTCTACTCAGTAGAGTCCATTCTAGGAATATAAGAATGGAGCAATATTAAGAAATGTGTCTTCATAATTAATTACATCAGAAAACTGAAGAATAAACCATATAACTATAATAATGAATGATAAAAAGTATTTCATAAAAACTGAGTCATTCCTCACAAGAACTAGGTAATTCAGTAGCCAAATAAAAGTATTTAAATAAGATAATACTTCTCAACAAAAAAGATTAATACATATAAAAATCATTCTTAGACTTTTCCGAGTAAATGTCTAAGACTGTTAATCTAGCCAAATGCCTAAACTACAATGAAATTTGGCAGTAGGAATTGAGATGAAATGACAAGTTTGAAATTTTACATATATATTCAAAATATATACATATTCAAACTTATAAACATAAGCATACATATATCTATGTACTATACATTCACACATATAAATACCACCAAATTCAAATATAAAAATGCACATGTACCCTTCACAGAAAACATATACAATATACCTAATTATATATTTGCATTTATTCTCTGTTAAAATTACTAGCTTACCTGTTTGGGGTGTCGGAACAAGGAATTCTTATAGAAAATGTCCTTAGCCTGGCTCCATGTCCCATCAATAATGATGATTGTAGAAGGATAAACAGGAGAATCTAATAAAAATTCTTCCAAATTAGCAGCTTCAGCCCCTGGATATAATATTAATGTACCAGACTTCCGGCAAACAGCTGAAAGTTCAGGATCTCTGAAAAAGTTTTTTAAAATCTATCTTTATTAGCTTGTGAGAAAAAAGGCTTTATTATGCTTACTGAATTTCCTAATAAAAGTTTCCCTATATCTAGTCATTTCTAATCAAATATATATATTAATTAGTTCATAAAGCATGAATTTAAAAAACTCAAAATTTTGTGTACTCTTTACTGGTTTATTCACCACAATTCTGCCACTCTCCTCTGGGCTTTCCAATCCTCACTATTCTCTATTAAAGATTTTCTATCCAATTGCCAGTGCCATAATTTTAGCCCTTCCAAAGAATTCTTCCTTTTCTCAGTAGCACTTCATGGGTAATCTGATCCCCTTTATCGAAGCAAACAACTGGCATTGCCTAACAATCCTAGCACAAACAATCAGATCAATCCCAAGACAAAACCTAATAGCAATGGAAGAACCATAAAGAGAAGTTAGGCTGCATAGGCAAGCTATATTCTCAAATTCACCTTTGTGAAGCCAACTAAATATGGCCTGAGAAGGACTCCAAACTTCTATATTTGAGATCTTGTGGATGAACACTAACCTATCTTAACAGGCACACAAGATTGAAAACCTAATTTAGGAATATGCACCTGTAACAACGGCTGAGACTTGGCCTATCCCAGTGGCCATACTTCAACCACTTACAGACTGCCAAGTGTTCAAACTGCATTTAAAGAAGGTACACGCCAACCTGTAACCAATCTGGCTGTTTCTGTACCTCACTACTGATTTCTGTACATCACTTCTGTTTTATTTATTTATTTATTTATTTGTCTATAAATTTGTTCTGACCACGAAGCATCCCTGGAATCTCTCTGAATCTGCTGTGATTCTGGGGGCTGCCCAATTCATGAATTGTTCACTGCTCAATTAAATTCCTTTAAATTTAATTTGGCTGAAGTTTTTCTTATAACACCTTATATTATCTATTGAAGGAAACCAAAATTTTTCACTTCAAAATATACTTATTTGACATATGTTGAGATGGCTGTTTAGAGGGCCTACAAACAGCAGTAGCCTTGCAAAACTGTTGCATCTGTAGAGAAAAACAGATGGCAGTCAGGCTTTCTCCGAGGACCTTCCCTTGTCCTGATCTAGGAATACTAACTGAAAGTCTGACAACCTTAATGGTCTGAAAGAAATATTTACCCTCTATTCTCTATGAAGGATGCTATCTGTGTGGTTTTGTTGTAGTGAACCGAGCGTAGAAAGTTAACACCAAGACAAAAGCAGGCCAAATTGCAGGGTCTTTATTGCCGGTGACCACGGAGGACTCACGTCTCTCCAACCCGTGGCCCCGGAGGGAGGGTGTCAATACCTTTTATACCTTTTTTCCGGGTAAGGGTATGTGGCGGGGGTGGGGGTGAGGAGCTTCAGACATTCTGAGGGCTAGTGAATTCTGCAAATCACTTTCTGGGCGGAGATGAGGGTGAGGGGCGGGGGCGAGGGTGAAGGGGTTCAAACATTTAGGGGATTCCGTAAATCATCTCCTGGGCAGAGAGGAGAGTGTGGGTCTCCGGACATTCCCAGGGCCAGAGGCCACATTGTGGATATATTGTCATTTCGACTGTTATTTAATGGCTTACAGAAGTCAAGATAAGTCTTAGTTTGCAAATCATCTGGGTTGTAGTAGAAATAACAGATCTTAGTTATTTATTACAGGGTGCAGGGGCCATGATGGAATTAGCTTGGGCTGTTTATTCTAGTCACTACCTGTAAGTAAAGGCTAGTAATTTTGGCAGTTACTGATAAGGAAGGTATGCAGCCTTTGCAGAGAAAGGCTAGCAGTTTTATTTACAGAAGCCAGGGCCAGCAGTTATTGTGAGGAGAATGGGGCAGCCGTTACAACTTATTTTAAAACACAACTTCGTCTTTTATAAAATAGTGTTGTTCAGGTTCTAACTTTAGGCCAGCTATAGCACAATGATCCGAAGGTTTGTGTCCCCCCAGACATTCAGATGTTGAAATCCTTGTCCCCAGTGTGATGATATTAGGAGTTTGGGACCTTTGGGAGGTGATTAGTACCTTTACAAAAAAGGCCTGAGAGGCTGGGTGTGGTGGCTCACCCCGTAATTCCAGCACTTTGGGAGTCCAAGCTGAGTGGATTACTTCAGGCCAAGAGTTCAAGACCAGCCTGGCCAACATGATGAAATGCCATCTCTACTGAAAATATAAAAATTAGCTGGGTGTGGTGGTGCATGCCTGTCATCCCAGCTACTCGGGAGTCTGGGCAGGAGAATCACTTGAACCCAGAAGACAGAGGTGGCAGTGAACCGAGATCGCGCCACTGCACTCCAGCCTGGGTGACAGAGTGAGACTCCGTCTCAAAATAAAACAAAACAAAAAACAAAACAACACATAGTGATGCCCTGACTCCGCCCCAGAACGTAGAATGAAAATCTCAGGATCCCAGACATCACCATTTTAAAGAAATTTTCAAAATTGAATTCTGTTAACAAGGAGGGAGGGGGAAGGGATTTGCACAGGCTACAGCAGCGTTCGCCACGCTTGCTCAGTCCAGGCGGTCAGTCCAGACCCTCAAGGTGACTCCAGAGAAATTCTGAGAAAGAAGGAGACTTGGAGAAGAAGCCACCCTGCTATCACCTAGGCAGGGCTGGCCCACAGCAGAGGTGGAGCTGAGTCCAAGCCTGGCACCAGCTCTCCCTGCAGCCTTCTGGAGTGTGAGCTGGGGGAGTTCCTTTTTTAACCTTTCTGACTCTTAGTTTGCTGCTATTTCAACATCATCCTAAACAGATTGGAAACCGGGAAATGTCGCCCGTTCAGCCCTGAGCACCCCAGTGTGGGGTGAGCAGAGAGGTGGCCGGGCAGTGGAGGGGAGTCTGGCAGGACGGGAGCTGTGAGGGCGCTGGAGTCAGGGGCCCACATTCAAGGCAGATGGTGTGGGGACTGCCTGGGTGGCAGCAGCTGGGAGAGGAAACAAGAGTCATTGCAGGTCGGGGTTGGACCTCAGGGGCCCAGGCCCCACCTTTCCATCAGGCAGGGCTTCCCTGGTGATCTCTAAACCCCAGCCCCTCCTTATGCCCTGCATGGCACTGCCCGGCTTTGTAGGCAGTTCTCGTGTCACTGTGTTCTCATGCTTATTGTCCTCCTCTGTCTGTGCAGCAGGGACATTTCCAGCTCCTCCACAGTTCCCAGAACCCTTCCAGCTCCGGCCGGTGGTCCTGGCTGATGGGCTGTGAGCAGAGGTGATCTGGGGTGGCCTCCCCAGTTCTCCCTTCCCTGCGTGGGTGAATCCGTAGCCCTGCCCTGAGATGGTAAAGCCTCTGTCAGCTCCTCTCTGGTTGACCTTGTGGAGCAGAGCTCCCCCAACCTCCTCTGTAGCCGCTGCCATTCTGAGGTTAACTCATTCCTGCCGCATAACCCTGCAGGCCCGGACTGAGATGCTCGCATCAAGGCGAGCTCCTGCAGTGAGTCCGCGCCTGCTGCCTGCTGGAGGAACGCACAGGTGGGCGCGATCCTCCCTTCTGCTGTAGAACAGCAGGAAACAGAGGGCATCCGCATCACAGCAGAGACAGAAGCCTGCAACAGCTCGAGACTCTGCCTTTTAGTTTCTCATTTGGGAGAGACTCTGATTACATTTGTTTTGTTTTTTGAGACAGAGTCTCACTCTGTCGCCTAGGCTGGAGTGCAGTAGTGCAATCTCAGCTCACTACAAACTCCACCTCCTGGGTTCAAGCGATTCTCCTGCCTCAGCCTCCCAGGTAGCTGGGATTACAGGCGCCCGTCACCACGCCTGGCTAATTTTTGTATTTTAGTAGAGACGGGGTTTCACCATGTTGGTCAGGCTGGTCTCGAACTCCTGACCTCAAATGATCTGCGCACCTCGGCCTCCCAAAGTGGTAGGATTACATACATTTTTGTTTTTCAATCTGAGAGTCTAAACACCAGGAGAAACCAATGGACGGGAGAATGCCGGGCTAGGGCTGTGGCTCCTGGACAGAAGCAGCCCTCTTCCGTCTCCATCCGCAGCGTGGCACGCAGTGCAATGTGCAACCCGGAAATGTCGCCTGCTCTCCTCGGTGATGCGGGAGCTGTGATGATTCTTGGTCTTTATGTTTTGGACAATAGCAATTGTGTGAAAAGGCTGAATCATAATTGTGCAAATATTTATTTTTCCCAGCCCATTCCTTAGTCCATGTCATAGAAAGAAAAAATAGTAGATGAAAATCATGGTGTTGGGACTAGACCAAGTCTGTTTTTTTTTAATTGCAGTTTTCTTTTAAATTGAGATCTAATTTGGAGATAAAATTAGTTCAGAAAAGGTCAGACGTGGGGCCTCATGAATAAAGTAGGTGGTATTGTAAATTGTAAGTGTCATAGTAACAACATGTAGAAGACGGAGACCAAAGGGGACGAACAGGAGAGGAAGAGGAAGAGGAAAAAGAGGTGATTATGATTCTCACCCATCTGCTCTAATTCTTCAGTTTGGAAAATGCAGATAATGTCCTTGGAAACCCTCAGCTTTCTCTCTTCCAATCTGAGTGTTTGCAACTGCTTCAGCAGCTCCTGATGATGGAAAGGTTTTGAGGCGCCTCTGTGATGCCAGAGGAGACCAGATGCCCCAGAGCTGCGGTACCTGTGGCTGGCACTGGGAGACCTTGGCTAGCGACACTGCTTCCTGTCAGGTTCCGAAGCTATAAATGGGGTCACTGTGGTGACTCACTGAGAGGCTTAGACAGGAGGATCAGTGGAGGCTAAGAGTTCAAGACCAGCCTGGACAACATAGTGAAACTCTGTCTACAAAAATTTAAAAATTAGCTGGGCATGGTAGCGGGGAGAACTGCCTAGGCCCAGGGGTTCGAGGCTGCAGTGAGCTGTGTTTGCACCGCTGCACTCCAGCAACAGAGAGAGACCCTGTCTGTAAAATAAAAAATGAAAATAAATACATTTTAACAAACGGGCTCACACCCTCAGTGCACAGGGCCACTGTGGGATGAAGGTGGAGGTGAGAAGGCAGCGTGTGGCAGCCGCTTCCTCTTCCTCCCACCTTCGGCTGGGGCAACTGTCATTTATCAGAGCATTGCCTCTGGGGCCCTTACCTGGGATGGGTGAGGACAACAGAAGCCACCGTCTTTGATTAGGATATTGTCTTTGTGGTTAATATAGTTTAAAACCTCCGGGCCATCTTATCCAACGGTGGGATCCTATGAAACTTGTCATCTAAAATCAGTTAATTTCAGGCCGGGCACGATGGCTCACGCCAGTAATCCCAGCATTCTGGGAGGCCAAGGCCGGTGGATCATTTGAGTCAGGAGTTCTAGACCAGCCTGGCCAACATGGTGAAACCCTGTCTCTACTGAAAATACAAAAATTAGCCGGGTGTGGTGGCGGGCGCCTGTAGTCCCAGCTTCTTGGGAGGCTGAGGCAGGAGAATGGCTTGAACCCGGGAGGTAGAGGTTGCAGTGAGCTGAGATTGCACCACCACACTCCAGCCTGGGTGACAAGCAAGCAAGACTCTGTCTCAAAATAAATAAACAAATAAATAATAAAGTCAGATAATTTCAGATGAGATGATGGTGTGGGGTTGGGGGGGATTTGGAGCAATAAAACACCACTGATGTCATTGAAACCCACTCATTTATTCATTTACTCAACAAATATTTACATAGTACCTGCTACATGCTGGCCACTGTTCTAGCCTCTAGAGATCTAGAATGAATACAGTGGACGGAGATCAGTGCTTGCATTCAATTGGGGAGAGACAAGCAATAGACAGATAAGCAGACATGACAAAGACTAAGGGAGGCGAGTGGGAGTGATTGGGAAAGGAGGTGAGGTCTGAGCTGGCAGAGGCGTGAGGAGAAGGATCCAGGAGAAGAAGGAACAGTTCTGAGAAAGGGAAAGGCTTGCAGAAGACCGTGGGTGTTGAACCGGGAACTTCGTGGCAGAGGTCAGAGAGTAAGACACGGCCCAGAACACAGGGCGCTTTGCAAGGTGATTTACGGACATGAGGATTATCCTCAGTACAACAGGAAGCCATCATGACATTTATTTGTTTGTTTTTAGAGCTGGGGTCTCGCTCTGTCACTGAGGCAGCAGTGCAGTGGCTCATGTGATCCTCTTGTCTCAGCCTCTTAAGTTGGGACTACAGGTGTGCACCACTATGCCAGGCTAATTTTCTCATATTTTGTAGAGATGGGGTTTCACCGTGTTGCCCAGGCTGATCTTGAACTCCTGGCCTCAAATGATCCTACCGCCTTGGCTTCCTAAGATGCTAGGATGGCAAGGGTTAGCTGCTGTGCCTGGTCTGCTAACTGGCAATATCCAGCAAAAAAACAAACCTCTCATATGTTTATGACAGAAGTGATTTTGCAACTTGGACAGATAAGCCCACTGGAAGTTAAGCTTCCTCCTCACACAGAAACTAGAGGACGGGGGTGCATTTCAAAGAGACGACACCCCAGCCCGTGAGAAAGACATGTCTAGCTCTTAAAGCTGACAAGAGTCTTATTTATTATAGCTTCTGAAAAGACTTACACACATTTCAAAGAAACAGAACTTACAATTACATGCTTTGCAAAGTAGCTGCTCTAAGACAAGGGAGGGGAGAGAAATCTATTTTCAACAGAGAGAATTAAGGCTCTTTTTTCTATTTTTTGAGACAGAGTCTTGTTCTGTCGCCCAGGCTGGAGTGCAGTGGTGTGAGAACAACTCACTGCAGCCTCAAACTCCTGGGCTTAAGCGATCCTCCCACCTCAGCCTCCACGGTAGCTGGGACCACAGGCATGTACCACCATGACCAGCTTATTTTCTTATATTTGTAAAATATTAGATGGTGTCTCACTCTATTGCCTAGGCTGGTCTTGAACTCCTGGGCTCAGGTGATCCTCTTGCCTTGGCCTCCCAAAGCACTGGGATAACGGGCATGCGCCACTGTCATGCCTCTGATTTTTCAATTTTAACTTTGCCCCAACAGAGATTTTTGTATTGGGAATATCATCTATATGCACAGTGAAGAAGGAACCACAGGGAGCAAGAGTGGAGGAAAGCAGGTCACTTGGGAAGCATTTGCTGGCGCTCAGGCCAGGGATGTGAGGGTGAGAACGCAGAGTTGGACACGTCTGTGAGAGCTGAAGGTGCTCCCCCGGGGGCTTTGGGAAGTCTTGGCCACGAAGGAAAGCTGAGGAGTCAAGGCTCCTAGGTTTTGGCCTCAGCCACTCTGCAGGGTGACACGTGTTGGGAAAGAGTGGCTTAGAGGAGAAAATCGAGAGTTCTCCTTTGGGCACACAAGCGTTAATTTCCTATTGAGACTCCTAGTTCACAGGTCAAGTCGGTAGTTGGGGGTATGAGTCAGGAGCTCAGGGTCAAGAGGGCTGGAGACTAACTTGGGAACAGAAGCTGGTGATGGAGGAGAACTGAAGCACGTGGGGTCCAGGAACCTGACAAGAGAGTGTTCGAGGGAGGGCGAGGGAGGGCGAGGTCAGAGGGAAGGAGGTGGCAGGGCAGTGGGGACGCCCAAGGTGGCCACGAGACCATGGGGACCTGCCCACACGAGATTGTGCCTGCCTGGTCAAAAGCCACGGGTTCCCCGTAGGACGGAGGTGAGGGAGGGTCCCCTGGGCAACGGAAGTGAGTGGGGGCAGGAAGCGCTATTTGAGAACGACCATTCAGATGAGTCTTGCTGGGAAGGAGGGTAGAGACATGAGGCAGTGGCCACAGGGGGAGCCTGTTAGGAGAAAATATTATTTTGTTTTGTTCTTGACTTTGGTTTTTGAAATTTTTTTAGAAACAGGGTCTAACTCTGGCACTCAGGCCGGAGTGCAGTGGTGCCATCACAGCTCACCACAGCCTCGAACTCCTGGGCTCAAGTAGTCCTCCTGCCTCAGCCTCCATATAGGCACACACCACTGCACCCAGCTAATTTTTCATTTTTAGTAGAGATGGGGTCTCTGTTACCTAGGCTGGTATTGAATTCCTGGGTTCAAGGGATCCTCCCACCTTGACCTCCCAAAGTACTGGGATTACAGGCAGGAGCTACCATGCCCAGCCAAGATTTAGTTTTGCTCAACTCTCCAGATATCTATACAGTAAGTCAGAGCTGCACACGGGAAACATCCAAACAAAAGAAAACAGTGTACTCTCTGCCCCTGCTCCCACCCACCTCACTGGAGGGAAGGAAGCACAGGTAACAGAGGCTTTTCTGGTTGCATTTGGGATCTGGGGGACTTTGACTAAAGTGCAAGACGCTAGAGAGTAGGAATGGCCCAGGACAGAGGGAAGACTGAGGACGCAGGAGAGAGGAAGGGCAGGAGCAGGAAGGGGGTGGCGGTGGCAGGGCACAGGCCAGGCGGAGGGTGGGCTTTTCTTGGGAGCAGCCAAGTGGCCGGCAGCGGGCAAGGGTCCCAGGCAGGGCTGGGCACACCTAGTGGTGGTGGCATGGGACTCTGTGCTTTCACAGGGAAATCTCAGCTGAAGCTGGGAGGGCTTTGCTGCAGGATACCAGGAGGGTGTGTGTAGAGGACCCGGCGGGGCGGGTCCAGCCTCAGCAGGTCTCCCTGGCAGCCCCCCTCACCCGCCAGGCCCAGGCTGGAAAGCTTCTTGGCTCTGGGTCTGACCAGCCCCTAGAAACCCCAGCTTCAGACTCCACTTGCTGGACCCTGTCCTGGCTCCTCAGGCCTCCGGGGCCGGACTCTGGGCCAGCCACTGCCCAATGCCATGCTGTCGAGGCACCGTGGGTGCTGGTGCTGCCCGGCTTCGGGTCCTTCGCCCTCACGAGTGGCACTGTGACATCACCGAGGCGTTTTGTGTTGACTACCGCATCGTCTCACAAAGTGACCCCTGCCCAAGATAGTGAAGCTAATCGGGGAAGCATGTCAGCTCCCCATATCTGAGTCACTGTACCGTCAAGGCTCAGCCTCCTCAGCCTCTCCTTGACTGGACAAGCCAGAGATGGAGCTGACCTCCCCAAGTCTAAAAGGAAGACAAATGTCACCCTGACACCATGCATGTCCTCCTGGCACAAGGCCCCATGGGCTGATGAGAGGCCTTTGCTGGTGCATCAGTGAGCACACTGGATGGGGCAGTGGGATTGGGTGGGACAGGTCGGTGGGTGCAGGGCTGCAAAAGAAGCGCCTTATGCCTGCATTTGCTGAGTTAGAAAATTGCATTGGTCTCTTTATTGGTCTAGCAAGGGGTGGGGACTTGGGATGGTGACGCCCGGGCCCACGTGGGAGAGGGGCGTGTGCAGGTCAGCAGGTCAGCAGAAGAGCAGTGCAGGGCTGGGGCTGCAGGATTCTCCCAGGGCCGGGAGAGCCAGCAAGAGTGGTCCACACTCCGATGGGGCACAGTGTGGCCAGGCCAGGTGGAGCAGCCCCTCCTCAGTGCCGGGTCATCTGTGAGAGGGACACGGAGAGGGCAGTGATCCCCAGGCCCTGGTCCCCAACAGCCCAGTCTCCCCCACAGCCCCCTTCCCCCTCTCACCTTGGCTGGGCTCGGGGGGTATCTGACTTTCAAGGATTCATCATTCATCAGAGACCTCACCAGGCAAGAGCGGCGGTGAGAGAAGGTCTCGAAGCTCTTCTTGCCGTGGTAGGACCCCATGCCACTGTTCCCTGCAGAGGAGAAGTCGGCTCAGGGCTCAGCATCCTGCCCCTAGGACACCCCAGGCCTCCCTCTCCACCCTGTCAGGTGCGTCCCAGAACCGCAGGGACAGGGAGGCAGAGCCCATCACCTGTCCTTCCCTCAAGTGCTGTAGCCCTCAGCACCCAGCCCCAGATTGTGCCCCTTTTCTGGGCGTCCTGAGGATGGCCAATGTCTAGGGTGTCCCCAGGGCATCCACGCTGGGGACAACAGTAGGAGTGCCCACCACAGGTCTAATCCCAGCTCTGCCACTAAATGGCTGTGTGACCTCTGGCCTGGGTCACCTTTCCTAGGCCTCCATGAAACAGGCCAGGTGCACCAGGTGACCTCAAGGGCACTCTACGCTCCCAGGTTAAGTGTGGCTGCTAGATGGCCGGCAGAGGCCAAGGCCCACATGGAAGCAGTTACTGGAAGGCTGCAGCCAGGCTGCTCCAGCCCCTCCTGAATTTCCTGGGTGAGTGTGCCCAACCCTGGGAGCCCCAGAGGGAGGCAGGGAGGCAGCAAGCTCAGCCCCAGACTCACCCACGCCCCCGAAGGGCAGAGAGTGCAAGGTGATGTGGACGATGACATCGTTGGCCGTCACCCCGCCACTGGATGTCTCTGCAATCATCTTCTTAATCACCTGCACCAGGGCCCAGTCAATGACCTCAGTCTCCTGCCCACAGGACGCCCCAGGCCCCTGCCCCACCCTGCCTGGGCACAGCCTGGAGCCACAAGGAGAGGAGCTGGTGGAGGCAGAGCCCCAGCCGCCATCTCCTGCTCTCCCCGCACATCGCATGGCCCTCAGCACCACACGGGCAGAGTGACGGCAGCCACCCCCATGTCTGTGTGCAGAGCCCTGGACAAGGATCGCTCATTCAATGCCCTCAGGTGATGCTGCTGTCTGATCTTAGGGACAAGGCAAAAGGAACTCAGAAAGATCCAGTGACTTGCTCAAGGTCACACAGCCAGAGAACAGTGAAGCTGTAGTGTGAACCCAGGTCTGTGGGCCCCAGGACCCTGGGGGAGGGCACCCCTGGCCCACTGCACACCTTGTCATTGCTGGAGAACACGTAGAGGGCCAGGGGCTTCTCGCGCTGGTTGATGAACTGGATGGCTTCCTCTAAGCTGCGCACACACACAATGGGCATCACGGGCCCGAAGATCTCCTCCTGCATCACCGGGGACTGGGGGTCCACGTCCGTGAGGATGGTGGGTGCTGAGGCAGGAAACCAGCCAGAGTCAGACGGCGTGGAGACCCCCACGTGACCAGCAAGTGTAAGCACCTAGACCCCTGCTCCAACCCTTTTCCAGGCGAAGCTGCCCAGGCTTGGAAAAGGGCAGGGACCAGGCCCAGAGAGCTCTTCCCATAGCTCCCACCTGCGTCCCGGGTGCCGTCTGGGCAGACCACTGGGAACAACTACAGATTAACCTGTATAGAGGGACCTGAGATCTGCCTCCAGGAGCAGACACTGCACCCACCGGCCACCCGATGCCTGCCAGAATTCCCTTGTCTCCTTGACAAACTGGGGGCCAAGTGGGCCCATCTGGTGACCCACAGCCTGGGCATTGGGAGCCCCTCATGGCTTGACACACTTGGGGCTCCTATGGCCTCTGCTGTCCCTGCTCCTGCTGCTGCAGAGGGGTGAGGAGATGAGGCCCTCTCTCTGGGCCTTTGTTGGGAGAGGGGATGCTGAAGCTGGGGTAGGGGCTGTGCTCAGCTCCTGCCTGCTGGAGTCTACCCCAGGCCCCCTGGTGAAAGCAATTTATCCCCATCCCAGAGTCGTGTCTGCTTATCAAGTATCTGTGCCCACTTGCTGTGAACTTGCTGGGAACCTCGGCAGCCTGGGCAGGTGGGCCGTGCTCTCAGGGATCACGCACCTATGTAGCGGGAGGCCGCATCCCCAGTGCCCCCGTAAGCCACCTTCTGGCCCTCAATCAGGCCCATCACCCTCTGGAAGTGCCGGGCACTAAGGATTCTTCCATAGTCCCGGGATTTCTTGGCATCTTCCCCATAGAACTCCTGTGGAGAAGAGGAGGAGACTTCAGGTAAGGACGTAGATCCTCATCGTGGCCAAAGGCTGCACAGATAAATGCCAGCAGTGACCGTCTTCGCGTGGTGGGATTCTGGGTGGAGCTTTTTTCTCCTTCTTTATGCTTTTAATCTTTTCCAAATTATCTATGGTGAGTGTGCACTACCTTTTTATTTTTCTTAGAGACAGGGTCTTGCTCTGTTGCCCGGGCTGAAGTGCAGTGATGCAATCACAGCTCACTACAGCTTCAAACTCCTGGGCTCAAGCCATCCTCCAGCCTCACCTCAGCCTTCGGAGAAGCTGGGACAACAGGCATGCACCACCATGCCACCATGCTTGGCTAATTTAAAAACATTTTTTGTAATGACAGGATCTTGTTATGTTACCCAGGCTGGTCTCAAACTCCTGGCCTCAAGAGATCCTCCAGCCTCCACCTCCCAAAGTGCTGGGATTACAGGTGTGAGCCACCTTGCCTAGCTTGCATGATGTTTACATTAGAAGAAAATAAATGCAGTGTTTACAAGTCCCTGGAAGTCGGTTAAGGGGCCACGCCCACCTTGTGGCTTACAGCCTCTCATCCCACCCCGCCAAAGGGCCAACACTCACTTTCACTGACTTCTTGAGCTTCTCCACGATTTGGTTCTGGATTGAGGGGTCACAGAGGATGTAGTCGGGGGCCACACAGGTCTGGCCGCTGTTCATGTATTTCCCCCAGGCGATGCGTCTGTGAAAATCCCAGACTAGACTAAATCCAAGAGGTACTGGGGCTTCCCCAGGAGCTGCATCTTGTTTTGCAGACCCTTGAGCTCTCGGTCAGCAGAAGCCATTGGCTGTGACCTTGCCACCAGTGAGTCTTCCCAAGCGGTCTGCTCAGTTCTAGACACTGAACCAAGAAGACCCAATGCCCCTGATCACGTTCACTGGGGACTGGCAGGGAATTTCTAAAAGAGTCTGTTGGCGTCAGCCTCTGTGCTCCCTGGTCACGCTGTTGCCCTGCACGGCCAGGTGTCACTGTCACTCGGGCCTCCTACATCTCTTGGGGTCACGCAGGTGGAATATGGAGGTGGTCAGAGCCCTGGCTAGGGTCGAAAGGTGCAGATACGGGTTCTGCCCCAGACCCCGAGTGGCGGTGGCCCTTCTCCCCTCTGGTCCTGCTCTTCAGAACTCAGACTGCCCTGCCCCAGCAGAGGGCTGGACCCAGAACCATTCCTTGTGTCCTGAATGACCCACAGTTGCTTTTCCTGCAGCCTCAGTGATGCCCACTCAGCGAGCAGAGCTCAGCCTAGACCTCTCCACCTCCAGGAAGCTTTCTGGGACTCCCCACTCCTCTTCTGTCCCGTGGTCGTCACCCCCACCCCCATGTAAGTTTCTGCAAGGACCAGACCACGGCTCTGTGAAGCAGAGGGTGTCTGTCCTACTCAGAGCGGACCCACAGCAGGAGGTACAGTCACGTGTGCTGGAAGGCAGAGTAAGGACCACTGCAGCCGGCAGGCCTGTGCCTCTCACCTGCAAGCCACATCCAGGTCGCAGTTCTTGTCCACGTAGCAGGGACTCTTCCCTCCCAGCTCCAGCGTGACAGGGGTCAGGTGCTTGGCAGCAGCCGTCATGACGATCTTCCCCACCCCTGTGCTGCCTGTGTACAGGATGTGGTCGAACCTCTCCTTGAGCAGCTCCGTGGTCTCAGGGACACCCCCGTTGATTACTGGGTACAGATCCTTCCATGCCGGGAGAGAGGGGAGGCTCAGCAAAGACCAAGCCCCTCCTCACTCTTGCAAGTGTGGGTGGGCAGTGGCCAAGACCAGCAGCCCCGCAGCCTAGCAGCCCACCCCGGGGGGAAGGGGCAGTAACTGGCAGGAGACCCCCTTCCCTGACCCAGGGGCTCTGTTTACCCCAATGAGAGAGGGCAGCTGCTAAGGCCCATCCTCAGCCGCACCAGTAGCTTGTCTCCTTGCTGTAAGAATTCACCATTTCTCACCCCCAAGGACCTGGCCGCAGCACAGTTAGAGGCCATGGAGTTATGAGGCCCTGGAGAGTACCTCACCTTGTCCAGGTACTGGGGGATGATGGTAGCCAGCAGGCTCGCCATGTTCTCACTCAGCTCCGAGGGCTTAAGGACCACCGCATTCCCTGCAGAGCACACGGAGCCAGGCCTGTGCCCAGGGTTCCTCACCCAGAGGCTCCACCCTCCCAAGGATCACGCCTGAAGCCTCCCCTCCATCATATGTCCTCGGGAGAGTGGATGGAAGAGTTGCTGGTACCACACATGCCACAGGGCACACCAGGAGCACACACAGCCACATGACACAGGGACACGCACAGGCACACGTGGGCCAGAGCTGCATCACCTGCCCCTCTGAGTTGGGCTCTGGCCCCTCCTAGGAATGCATATTAGGTGACAGAGGCGAGGGAAGGTAGGCCCTCTCTCCCTCATCAGGTGTGGACACTGAGCCTGGCTGGACCTCAGACACCAAAAGGCCTGTCTAAATAGCTTGGTCTGCACAGCCTCCTGCGACAGGCCCAGCAAACCCTTATCTGACCCCAGGACTCTTAACACAGGCCTGAGTCTGTCCTGGCGCAGCTCTGCAGTGGGGGGATGGTGCTCCTCCAGCTTCCCTTCCTGGCCGAGCCACGCACCTGCAGCGATGGCGCCCACCATGGGCTGGATGGTGAGGTTGAAGGGGTAGTTCCAGGTGCCGATGACCAGGACCACACCTAGTGGCTCCGAGTGGATGTAGAGCTCGTCCTGCTGAGTCTGGGGCGTCTTCTCCACAGGCTCGTCCGCGGCCCACTCGGGGAGCTTCTGGATCATGTACTCGATCTCCTCCAGGACGTACACCACCTCCTCATAGTAGGCGGTCCATTCATTCTGCAGCGATAGGGCCTGAGTCAGCTTTCAGGGCCAGGGCCCACCTGCAGCTGGGGCCATGGGGAGCCCCATTGCTCAGTTGCCAGGATGATGGGGGCCGCCCACTCAGCCCAGGGTGGAGGTAGCCACAGAAGGTCCCCCCGGGGGAGGCAGAGCCAGGATTAGCCTTGGACCTGTGGGTCTGAGAGGACCCCTTTCTGCCAGAGCAGGGCCCAGGCAGGTTTGGATGTGTGGGGCCCCTGGGGAGAGAGCAGGTGAAGGGGCCAGGCATGGACAAGGAGATGGATCCAGGCAGGGGGAATAGAATGGGGCAGAGGAGAGAGTATATCCATGGAGGGGGAATGAATCCGGGGAGGGGGGCTGGATAGGGGAGGGGAGCTAGATCCGGGCACTAGGGGATGGATCTGGGCAGGCAGGATGGAGCCATGCCCTTGAGTTGTCTGGCTGTGGATGCAGGGCCAAGGGCTGCTGAGCGCTCAGGAACTCCTGGGGGGAGCAGGGGTGAGAAGAGGGGGTGCAGATGGCGGAAAACAGGTCTCTTTTATAAACTTGGCTGTGAAGAGCAACACGGAAGCTATAAAGTTAACGGAGTAAGTTTCCTTGTTGTTTCTGGTTTAAATAAATCCTGAGCAATTTATTTAAAAGTGCAGAAGTAGGATGGGCGCCGTGGCTCACACCTGTAATCCCAGCACTTTGGGGGGCCGAGCGGGCGGACCACCTGAGGGCAGGAGTTCAAGACCAGCCTGGCCAACATGGTGAAACCTCGTCTCTATTAAAAATATAAAATTAGCCGGGCATGGTGGCGCGTGTCTGTAATCTCAGCTACTCAGGAGGCTGAGGCAGGAGAATCGCCTGAACCCAGGAGGCAGAGGCTGCAGTGAGCTGAGATCGTGCCACTGCACTCCAGCCCGGGCGACGAGCATGAAACTCCGTCTCAAATAAATAAATAGAAAATAAAAGTGCAGGAGCAAAGAAGGTAGTCGGTGGGAGGATGGGCTCCCGAGGACCCCAGGCAGGATGTGGGGGCAGCAGGGGTCTGCGAATGCGGGGGCGTCTGGTCTTGCTCAGGGCGAGGGTCTGAACAGCCCCAGTGAGGACGGGGAGGGAGGGAAGAGCCCCCCATGCCCTCCGGGATGCCAAGCTGCGCTGTTTCCTGGTGTGAAGAACCAGATGGTCGGGCGTGGGGCTGAGGAATGAGGGGGGCCAGAAGTTCGGGGTGTCGGAGCAGCAGGAGAGTTGAAATAGGGGGCGCTGCGGGCGGGACGCGGAGGCCGGGGCAGGAGGAAAAGGCCAGCGAGGCGGGGGCGCGGCGGAGGGGAGGGCGGGGCGCTCCGTCTCGGCGGCTTCCTGAACCTCTCCGGGCTGCACTCCCCCCGCCCCGCATCGCGTGGCGCCGACACTGGCGGAGGGCGGCACCTTGTGCAGGTCCGCGGCCAGCGCGCCCGCCACCTCCTGCTCACGCTCCTGGATCATGCGCCGCAGCGCCTCCAGCTGCTGGATCCGGAACTGCAGCGGGCGGGTCCGGCCCGAGTTGAACGCGGCGCGGGCGCGCCTCACCGTCTCGCTGATCTGGCTCATGGTGCCTGGGGACAGGGATCACCTGCAGCGGCGGGGGACACGAGCGCGCCCTGAATTCTGTAGGAAGGGGACTTGCGTGGGCCCGGGCTCGGCCCTGCGAGAAATGGCCTTCCCTCTGGAAGGTCCGTTTTCTGCCTCGCCTCCTCTCCCGCCCCTCGTTCAGACGCCTGGGACCCCGGCTGCCTTGCGCCCCTGAGCGGGCGACACCCGCAGCGACACGCGTCTGGAGAGGAACTGCTGCTGAGGGCCCTTGGCAGCGTGCTGGGGGCAGGGCCTTTCCCGGACTCCCCGGCTCCGCTACTTGCTTGCAAAGCTGGTGGCACAGTCCCAGGCCCACACCCCAGGTTGACTAGGGGGCACAGGCCGCGATTCCACACCCAAGCCGACGAAGGAAAGCCTAGCCCAACCCTCCTGGCTAAGCCATTGTTCTAAAATGCGCTGGTTTCTTGGTAGAGCTGAACAGCCTTGGTGTTTAAACCCATGCGTGCCACACCTGGGAGACCCACGCTCATGCCCGCCAAGGCTTCACAGAGCTGCAGATTTCCACAAAGAGGGATGGAGGCGATTCCTGCCACCCATACACGAAACCGTAGTGGCAAATTGCGATGGCCCCGCTGGGGGCACTTTGGCAATATCTGACAAAAGCTTTTCGAACATATTTCTCTGTGACAAAGAGGTCCTACAGCCTTTCCTAAACATTCACGAATAAGAAAGTCATCACTGTTTTCTAGAACAGGAAAATACTGGAAACACCCAAGTCTGCAGGAGGAGACAGTTTGATTCCTGTCACACCCACGTGAGGGATTACTGTGCATGTTGAGGAGTAAGGAGGAGCGGGTGATTCAGTATGTTTGTAGGGGCTCTCTCTGCACCAGGGGTGTCCCAGGCACTGGGGATAAGAAAGAAAACAGGTTACGGGCCTGGCGCAGTGGCTCTCGCCTGTAATCCTGGAAAGCACTTTGGGAGGTGGGTGGATTACTTGAGGTCAGGAGTTCAAAACCAGCCTGGCCAACATGGTGAAACCCTGTCTTTACTACAAATACAAAAATTAGTTGGGTGTGGTGGTGGGCACCTGTAGTCCCAGCTACTTGGGAGGCTGAGGCAGGAGAATCGCTTGACCCAACCGGGAAGGCAGAGGTTGCAGCGAGCCGAGATTGTGCCATTGCACTCCAGCCTGGGCGACAGAGCAAGGCTCTGTCTAAAACAAAAAAAAGAAAGAAAAGAAAAGAAAAACCAGGTTACAGAACAACAGATGGACTAGGGGTGTGTGTGCACGCACACACACACAAGCTCTAACATGCAAGAAAGGACTAGAAGGCTGGCCCCCAACATGACGGGACAACTGATGGGGGTGGAATTATTGAAGATCTGTTTTCATCTTAAGCAACGTTTGACTTTTTGCAATAAGCTTGTATTTTGTAAATGTTTTGTGCATTTTAAGACAAGCAATACATGCTTATAAAAAAGTGTAAAAGATAGCAAAGGGGCACAGAAAAAAGTCCACCTCCCTCCTCCCTGCTCCAGCAGCTGTCAGGGCCACCCCCTAGAGGGGCCACTGTTACAAGTTCTTTACTCTCCTTTCAGAGATACTCAGCCCACCTGTATATATAGCATAACTTTTAACCTCAGCAAAAATAGAATATTTCCATTTTTTTAAACCTTATATATCACATTGTACACAGATATGTGATCCTGCCTACATTCCATGGAGTGGCTTCCGATCCTTCCTCTGCCTCCCCTCTCCAGGCTTTCTGATCCCCAGCCCCAGGCTTTCTGCACAGGGAGGAGGGACCTGCTGGCATTAGGGGTGCTCTAAGCCTGCCCTTCTATGGCCCCTCCCTGTGATCTGATAGGAGGCTGGGGAAGCCCCCTCACTGGGACCTCCTCAGCCCCATGGGCCAGGCCCCTCCTGCTGGTCACAAACCCAGCCCTGTAGGAAGGTCCTGCTTCTCTCCCCAGCCTTGTAAGATCAAACCAGGGCAGCAGCCTTAGACACCGGCCACCAAGAGGGGCAGCCCAGGTGGGGAAAGCCTAGTGAGCATGGGACGGGACTGGCCTTGCACTCCAGTGTCACCACTCAGAACTGTGGTCTCTGGGCAGAATGGCCTTCCCAGGACTTCCCTGAGAGATGGGTTAACAAAGGTGCCGCTTCACAGAGATGAGTGGAGACCAAAGCCCCTCACGTCGCAGCTGCACCCGGATGGGAGCTTCCCCAGAGCCAGCTGCCTTGCACCCCATACCCTGCACCCCACCCCTCTCATCTGTGCCAGTGTTTACTTTGCCCCCGTGACACCCCCTCCCCACCTCATTGCCTTCCATCCTCACAAAAGCGCTGCAGTGATGCCCATGAATAAACAGAGATGAGTGCGTTTTATAGATGAGGAAAGGGAGACTGAGAAACGCTAAATGCTCTGTCTGATCTCACAGTTAGCAAGCGGCACGTCAGGGTTTGAACACACATCCGTCTCTGTCGGCCGCTCATGCCTTTGGCACTCAGCTCTGCCGCCTTCCCTCCAGTGATGGAGTCTCATAGCCCATCAAGGCCTCTCACCCCACGGCCACCTTGGCGTCCCTGCTCCGAGGGTCCCTGGACCTCCACCTCCTGGTTTGGGGGATGGCAGAGCTGCCAAAGGTCCAGGAGGATGCTCCAGAGATGATGGTCCCAGAGGCAGGGACCAGGCCCCTGGGATACTTGCAACACTTAGGGCCCCTGCTCCTGGTGCAGGCTCTACCTAGACAAGAGAAAAATAAGGCACACAGGGAAGAGGGTTACCTTTGACGCAGCCTCTCCTGGAAACTGGGGCTCCCCGAGTGGTGAGAGCCAAGAGGGCGCGTATTTAAGGACCATCCTTCATTGAGCCCTTGGAGTTCCTGCCCAGGAAGTTTCCGTGAGAAGGAATAAACAATATTCAAATGTGGGGTGTGGCATAATCTGGACCTCTGCTCCCTACAGCTCTGGTTTTGGGGATTAGGTCCCGGGCTGTCTGCTTTTGTTTACTTCTGAAATCCAAGAATGTGTCTGAAGGCTTGGGCAGGGTGCACATCCAATCTTCAAAAGAACCTGTGTTTGCCCTGGGCGTGGGGACTGCTGATTGATTCAGCCTGGCGTGGAGCTCTTCCAGCTTTCCAACCTGCCACTGCCAGATGCAGTTCCCCAAGTTCTCTGGTTACATAAGGCTGGCTGGGGTGAGCCACGAGCCACAGCAAGAGCATGCTGCTCCCTCCAAAAGGCGCCCCCAGCCACCACTGCCCTGGCCCTTCACATCCCCGTGTGCACAGGGCCCCATGGAGACAGGGACCCTAACACTGGGGAGCCACACGCTGGGGGCTTTCGATGGGGGTCTGCAGTCCATAAATCTGCACTCTTGTTAAATACCTGTGAAGAGGGCCAAGGCGGGTGAGAGCTCTGGGAAGTTCCTTCTGTGTGGACCCCAGGAAACCAGAGACACTTGGGAAGGAAGGAGTCTGGAAAGCCCTTTCCACACTGTCTGAGGGATGTTCGCTGGGCTCCTGCTCTGCACCCCACTGTGGGGAGGGGGCGGGTGTGGAACGGCACGTGTGGTCACCTCTCACACTCCCACTGCAGCCACAGACTCGCCGCCCCTCTCACCAGGTGCTTCCTGCCACCCTCACCTGCCTGCAGGCTGCTCACCAGCATGGGGCCCTTGCTTCCCATTTCCCTCGAGGGAAACGCAAGGTCCCCATCATGGCCGACCAGTCCTGACGATGTCCTCTGGCCCTCCTGCTTCTCTCCACCTGGAACGTCCTTTCCCTCCATCCACCCACACCGCTCCGATGTGTGGCGGGAAACAGCCCCGACTCCTCACAACGCTGTCCTCTTCCCCCATTATTCTTTCTCTGGAGCATTTATGTCTTGTTTGCTACCTGTCCCTTAACTCCTGACAGCTAGAATGTGATTTCTTCACTGCTGTAATCTCCATACAGCATTTATAGTAGATGCTCAATAAATATTTATTGACTGTAGTCCCACCTACCTGGGAGGCTGAGGCAGGAGAACTGCTTGACTCAACCCGGGAGGCAGAGGTTGCAGTGAGCCAAGATTGCGCCATGTCACTCCAGCCTGGATGACAGAGCAAGACTCTGTCTAAAAAAAAAGAAAAGAAAAGAAAAGAAAGAAAAAACAGCTTAGCGAACCACAGATGGACTAGTCCTTTCTTGCACATTAGAGTGCGCGTGTGTGTACAGATGTACAGCAGATGTACACACGTGCGTTCTAACATGCAGGAAAGGACCAGAAGGGTGGCCCCAACATGACAGAAAAACTGATGGGGGTGGAATTACTGAAGATCTGTTTTCATCTTAAGCAATGTTTGACTTTTTGCAATGAGCTAATGAGCTTGTATTTTGTAAATGTTTGGTGCATTTTAAGACAGGCAATACATGCTCATGAAACAAAGTGTAAAAGACAGCAAAGGGGCGCAGAAAAAGTCCACCTCCCTCCTCCGGAATAAACAGGAAATTTCAAATAATGTGAACACTGTAGTGACCAGATCGGCAGAGGAGGCTGGCGGGCCTGGGATGAGACTCCTCGGGAGGGAACATCATCAGAGCTGAGTGAGAAGCGTATGGGCAGGGAACGGCAAGGGGGCTTGGAAGAGCAGAAGTAAAGGCACAGAGACAGGGAACATGACGTCACGGGAAAGCTGTGATGTGTCCACCGTTGCCAGCAGGAAGTGTCAGCGGCAATGATGCTCCCGGGGCGGGGACTCACAGAGGCCTGTGGGCCAGGCCGGCTGCGGGGATGAGGGGCACTGAGGAGCTTATCAGAAAGAAAAATATCTGATAGTTTTTTGTTTTAGAGAACCCCCTGGACAGGGCACAGTGTGAGAAAGGTCTAGACCGAAAGCTGCAGCTTCCAGCAATGCAGGCAAGAAATGACGAGACCCCCAGATAAGACTAACAGAATGGGGAACATTCCAGAAACAGCAGAAGGAAGCATCTGCAGGACCTAGCACCTGGGGGGCCTGGACTGGGTGGTAGGTGCAGAGTGGGGAGCCTCCTGAGAGGGGGAAGACCAGGCGGGGGCCCAGGACAGTGCCAGCCTCTCCCCCTTTTCTGGTGGCAGCAGCTGATTATCTTTGCAGGTGACTCCTTCCCACTTGATGAGATGGCCAACCATGTGCCTGCTCCAGGCCAGCCACGGGTTGGGGTGGGCTCCCTACAGGGCCTCCCCGACTCTCCTGGGAATGTGGACCTTGAGTAGAGGGCAGAGTGCAAGGCCGAAGGCCATTCGGAGCTGACTCATCGTGGCAGGGGCCCACCCCTGGGTGAACCATGGAAGCAACTAGCAAAAGCCCGCAATGCAGCAGTGAGTCGCAAAGTGACCACAACAGGGCCCAGCGGGCCGAGGGCACCCGGGAAAGGTCAGGTGGCATGGGTGGCGTGGACAGTGGCAGCAGAAGTGGTGGAAGTGCCAGAGCAAGAAGCCTAGAAGCAGTTAAAATCTACAAAGAACAAAATCCTTGTTTGCCTGTTTGGGTTTTGGTTATAGTTTCTATACTGGCAAAAGTGTGGGTTGTGACAGAAACTTGCAGGTACTTGTTTTTCGGATATTTTTTTCTCTTTTTTTGAGACAGGGTCTTGCTCTGTTGCCCAGGCTGGAGTGCAGTGGCGCCATCATGGCTCACTGCAGCTTTGAATTCCGGTGCTGAAGCGATTCTCCCACCTCCTGACAACAGGAACGCACCACCATGCTTGGCTAATTTTTAAATTTTTTGTAGAGATGGGTCTCATTATGTTGCCCAGGCTGGTCTCAAACTCCTGGTCTCAAGTGATCTTCCCACCTTAGCCTCCCAAAGTGCTGGGGTTGCAAGCAATCTTTGCAAGCCCTAGGCCTCCACCCCTAATGCCTCCTCCTTGCCTGGGCTGTCACTGTCTCTCTCTCCCAGGCTACTGTTCCTGCCATCGGCCTACTCTCCTTGAGTCCAGGCTCAGTCAGGCACCCAACTCTGCACCTACCACCCAGTCCAGGCCCCCTAGGTGCTAGATCCTACAGATGCTTCCTTCTGCTATTTCTGGAATGTTTCCCATTCTGTTAGTCTTATTTGGGGGTCTGTAATCCCAGCTGCCAGAGAGGCATGTGGATGATGAGGACCTGAGCATGTCTCTCCCCTGACTCACATCCCCGGGTGGCTCCCCTTTCTCTCGGAAAGCTTCCTCCCATGGCCTGTGAGCTCCTGCCTGGCCTGGCTCCTGGCTGCCTCGCCGGCCTGCCTGGGCAGCACTTCCCACATTCTCACTGCACTCTAGTCCGCTGGCATTCCTTGACTGAGCCCAGCGATTTCCTACCACAGGGCCTTTGCACATGCTGTTCTCACTCCCTGGGACACTTTCTCTTCTACACTGCACAAGACTCCCTGACCTCTCTCACCCTCCAAATAAAACCTTCGTTACTTCCAAGAACCTGTCACAACCTGCAATCCTATCTCCGTTTGCATGACTATGCGTTGATTGTTTTTCTTCCCTCTTTGTCCCCCCACAGACTGGAATGTCCACAAAGGCAGATATCTCAACTTCTGCTCAGTACCATATCCTGGCACAAGGGAGACCTCTGAGGATACGGAAGCAGCCCACTATACCAAACCACCCCTCGGACAGGAAATGATCAATCATTTAGCAAGATGATTTTCAGCAAATTCACCCAAAGCTAGCAAAAAAAGGGCTGAATGGATGAATAAATGAATGAAAAGCGAGTTTGCTTAAATTTCAAGGAACATTTAGATTGGAAATAGTTGCTGGGAGGGGAAACCACTTCCTTGATAAGAGTAGAAGGGGCCTGGGCAGCATAGAAAGAAGAGAGACCCATCTCTACGAAAAATAAAAAATTAGCCGGGAGGCCGGGCACAGTGGTTCACATTTGTAATCTCAGCACTTTGGAAGGCTGAGGCGGGCAGATCACTTGAGCTCAGGAGTTCAAGACCAGCCTGGCCAACATGGTGAAACCCCATCTCTACTAAAATACAAAAATTAGCTGGCCATGGTGGCACACGCCTGTAATCCCAGCTACTCTGGAGGCTGAGGCAAGAGAATTGCTGGAACCCAGAAGCTGGAGGTTGCAGTGAGCTGAGATCGTGCCATTGCACTCTAGCCTAGGCAAGACTCCATCTCAAAAAAAAAAAAAAATTAGCCTGGCATGGTGGCATACATCCAGCTACTTGAGAGGCTGAGGCGGGAGGATCGCTTGAGCCTGGGAGGTTGAGGCTGCAGTGAGCTGTGATCATGCCAGTACACTCCAGCCTGGGTGACAGAGTGACCAGGTAGACTGTGTCTCAAAAAAAAAAAAAAAAAAAAAAAAAATTAGAAAGGAGAAAATTAGGCGGTGGGTCTCAGGGATCTCCCCATTGGTTAAAAGAGCTATGCCTCAGGAAGACAAATACTGCATGTTCTCCGTCATGTGTGGGAGCCAAAAAAGTGGATCTCATGAAGACAGAGAGTCGATTGGTGGTTACCAGGCTGGCAAGGTGGGGAGGTGCGGGAATGAAGAGAGCTTGCTCAATGGGTACAAATACATACTTACTTAGTGTTCAGCCAGACACAGTGGCTCACACCTGTAATCCCAGCACTTTGGGAGGCTGAGGCAGGAGGATCTCTTGAGGCCAGGAGTTTGAGACCAGCCTGGGTGACAAAGCAAGACCATATCTCTACAAAAAATTTAAAACTCAGCTGGGCATGGTGGCACGTGCCTGTAGTCCCAGCTACTTGGGGAAGCAGAGGTGGGAGGATCGCTTGAGCCCAGGAGTTAGGCCACAGAGAGCTGTGATTGAGTTAGGCCACAGAGAGCTGTGCCCAGCCAAGAGCAGCCAGTCAACTACTGTTACAGAGCCCCTCTTTGGAGAGGCATGAAATCAGCAGAACTGGCTGTGCCCAGGGCACTTTCCCCCACTGCGTCCGCACCTTCTGAGGACTTGTAGGAAAGCTCTTAGGAAAGGACTTCTGGGGCTTCTTCATCTCTCTTTATCTGCCGTTAGTCATAGTGCTTCATGCATAGTGGTAAGCATGTTGAATGGGCAAGCAGCCGCAACATGCTTCAGAGAAGCTGCAGGTTTGCAGCCTGGGGAGGTGAGTGTGAGCAAGGGGAGCCTCCCGCAAGCTGCTGCAGAGGCCCCAGTCCTCGCCCTGTCTCCCCTGGACTTTCCCGCTCCCAGGAAACTGTGGCTCCCAGGCCCAGGCCCTCACTCCCGGGAAGCCTCTGCTGAGTCAGGACAAAGGGCACCCGTGGGGCAGACAGCATGAGTGCTGGCTGGAGGGGACATGGGGTCGTCTTGGCTAAGTCAGCCTGCCAGGCAGGATGGCAGCAAAGTGCAAGTCATGGTGAGTTAGGCACAGGCAGCCTCACAGCAGGAATGCCCGGCCCTCCCAGCCCAGGCGGAACCTGCCTGAGTCACCGCCTGGCCGCAGCCCCAGCCGCAAAGCTCTGGAGACCAGCCCATGCCCCGGCCATTCTGCAAGGGACACAGTGGGCACGCCAGGAGGACATGCCAGGGCACGCTTGGGTCAGTGCTGCCAGTCTCTTGGGGCCTGGGAAGCCCCATCCTGAATCTTAACAGACATGGAATGTGCCCTCATCACACATGAAATATAATGTTTACTCGAAAAATGAAAAGAAAATTTAAGGTTTTTCTTGTTTTGTTTGTTTGTTTTGTTTTGTTTTGAGATGGAGTCTCACTCTGTAGCCCAGACTGGAGTGCAGTGGGGCGATCTCAGCTCACTGCAACCTCCACCTCCCGGGTTCCAGTTCAAGCAATTCTCCCACCTCAGCCTCCCAAGTAGCTGGGATTACAGGCACGAACCACGATAGCTAATTTTTATATTTTTTAGTAGAGACGAGGTTTCAGCACGTTGGGCAGTCTGGTCTTGAACTCCTGATCTGGTGATCCACTCACCTCAGCCTCCCAAAGTGCTGGGATTACAGGCATGAGCCACCACACCCGGCCAGAAAATTTAAGTTTTATTTCTTCACAATAATCACACAAATGTAGTTTTACAGACATAATACGCATTGTTTAGCTCAGACTTTTTCTTGTGTACTTACTTGGCTTGCCCCTTCTCAATATGAGTCTCTCATCAGTAATCCCCAATGTTTTCCCTAAGTTTTTCTCAGTGCTTATTTAACATACATGAAGTAAAAATGTACATGACACACTGGGAGCTGTCAGCATTTTAAAAGCAGAGCCTGGGCGCGGTGGCTCACGCTGCAATCCCAGCACTTTGGGAGGCCAAAGCAGGCGGATCACAAGGTCAGGAGATCAAGACCATCCTGGTTAATACGGAGAAACCTCATCACTACTAAAAATACAAAAAAAAAATAGCGGAGCATGGTGGCACATGCCTGTAGTCCCAGCTACTCAGGAGGCTGAGGCAGGAGAATCGCTTGAACTCGGGAGGAGGCAGAGGTTGCAGTGAGCCGAGATCGTGCCATTGCACTCCAGCCTGGGTGACAGAGTGAGACTCTGTCTCAAAAAAAAAAAAAAAAGCGGAGCCTCATCACACACTCTTTTCTGCATCTTCTGACCCCACTCCCTCCTCCAGGGCGGCTGGGAGCTGGAGTCCATCCCTCCTCCGGGCTGTGTGAAAGCAGTGGTGAGCATGTTGAGTGGGCAAGCAGCCGCAGGGTCCGCGTGGATGGGAGACCGCTTTGCCATCCACTGTGGATCAGTGCTCCATGGGCCGCCTTGTGTGTCCTGGCATGTGTATTTCTGTGCGTTAGATCCCAGGGACGCTGGCTTTGTCAGTCTTCACAGATGTTGCCAGCAACTGTCCATCAAGGTGGCCCTAAGGGGCTGTTGTAGCTTCGGCCGGCCTGGCAGTGGGCGACGTTCTCTGCTGTTTCCCCGCCGCCCGGTGACTGGAGCACTCCTCACCGTGCAATGGCCGTTGGCATTTGTCTGTTTCTTGATAGGCGTTTGGGCTTCCCTTGCTGGCGTCTAGGAGCTCTTTGCATATTACAGCCATCTGTATCACTAGTATTTTCCTGAATCTATCGTTTGTCCACAAACTTTATTTATGGCATCTTTTCCTATATAAAAGTTTTTATATAGCTAAACAGAACTCTCTTATTTTCATTTAGATTAGGAGGGTCCTCCTGGCCCCAGGATTAATTCCTAATTTTCTGTTAAGATTTGTATCGTTTTATTATTTACTTTGAATCCATCAAGAGTTGATTTTACAAATGCAAGTGGAAATGCACACTGATTTTCTCTCAGATGCACAGTCTGTGTGCCAACACAGCAACTCCACCCCTTCCTGACCCTTTGCTGTGTGCCAGGTCTGAGCACTTCCATGCATGAAGTCCTTCAGTCCTCACAAGTACCCAAGAGGTAGGAACTATCATTATTTCCATCTGACAGACGTGGAACTGAAGCACACAGAGGCTAAGGGACTTACATAAGGTCACACAGCTAGTGAGTGATCAAGCCAAGTTTCACCCAAGGATCTGACCTCAGCATCCCCTTGAGGAGACTCATATCCTGGGGGGTCCTTTCCTCCCAGGTTTGCAAATGTATTGCGAGAGTGTGGAATACAGTTTTCTCCAAATTCTGTTCTCATTCCTAGGCTCGTACATGTCTGCTGCTCCCGTCCTCCTTACCAGGGAAACGGAAGTTACCAAGAGCTCAGGTCTGTTTCGTCAGCACTTGCAGAGACCAATCCATGCATGGGGTTGCTTATCCATTCCAATAGAAGTATGAATGAGATGCATGTTGGTTTTCTAGCTCATTGATTTCTATTTTTATCAATTTGTAGGTTTTTTTGGTACTTAAACGGTATAGGTCTTTTTATTTTTGTTTTCCTATTATAATACAGAAGGAACAAAAGTCTTTGCTTTTCCTCTGAATTTGCTGCTGGAGCTCAAGCGTGAGTTGGCCTCCGACGATGCCCTCCACATACTTGAAGTCTCCTGAAGGTCGCTGCACCCTGATCCTCCTAAACATGAGGAAGAACTGGTTGGATCCCCCAGCCAAGTGGCAGACACTGGTTTTGGTGGCCACAGGGGGCGCCCCGTGCAACAGGCACATACTGAGGCCTGCCGGTGGAGGAGGTCGTACCTTTGTTTTTTTGTTTTTTTCCTTTTTGTGGAGAATGGGATCTCACTATATTGCCCAGGCAGGTCTCGAATTCCTGGGCTCAAGCTATCCTCCCACCTCTGCCTCCCTAAGAGCTGGGATTACAGGCGTGAGCCACAGCGCCAACAGGAGGTAGGACCTTTGAAGATTCCATTGACCACCTGACCACAGCTAGCCAGGGGCGTGGTATCGGGGGGTGCCACCTGAGCAAGCCATCCTGGATGGCCTGGCCTCCAACAACTCAGGGATAACATGGGCTTCAGGAGGGAGCCTCTGGTCCAGCTGCCCCACCCAGCTGCCCTTATCCAAGCCTTTGCCAAACTCCCCAAACCCTCTGCTCTCCTCCTTTTCCCACCCCGATCCCCCACCTTCCTCATCTCCACCATCCACCCAAGAGGCGTCTGCCACTGGTAACATGGCTGTAGGATCCCCCTGGATGCGAGAGGGGGGCTCCCGGAAAGACCCTGGGAAGTCCCCCCAGGAGTCTGGCTGGGGGAACCCATTTATGCTGTTCCTCTGCCTGGCCATCCTGCTGGAACACCACGACCACATCCTGCTCAATGGGCTGGATGACAATGAGCTGGCCATGTACTTAGAAAGCTCTGTGCAAAAACACCACCTGGGGCGTGTCCTGCGCTGTGCCGGGGCTCTCTTTGCTGATTACCTGCAGTCAGAGGTGTGGGACTCGGAGGAGGGGCTGAGGCTACAGCCGCATTTTGATCAGGCCCACCATCAGCCACACCAGATCTCCATTCTGTGCCACGAGGGCCAACACATGAGAACCCCCCTCCCGGCATGCCATTCCTAGACCTGTTGGACCATAGAGCCCTTCCTTCCCAGGTCTAAGTATGTGAGGCTGTGCTTCAACACTGCTTCCCAGAGGCCACGCCCTGTCATTCTGCTTCTGGTTTTTTTTTGTTTTGTTGTGTTTTGTTTTTTTTGAGACAGAGTTTTACCCTTGTTGCCCAGGCTGGAGTGCAATGGCATGATCTCGGCTCACCGCTACCTCCGCCTCCTGGGTTCAAGCGATTCTCCAGCCTCAGACTTCTGAGTAGCTGGGATTACAGGCACCCGCCATCACACCTGGCTAATTTTAAAAATATTTTTAGTAGAGATAGGGTTTCTCCATGTTGGTCAGGCTGATCTCAAACTCCCGACCTCAGGTGATCCGCCCACCTGGCCTCCCAAAGTGCTGGGATCACAGGCATGAGCCACCGCGCCCGGCCTTTTTCTGTTGTTTTAACAAGTATAATTTACACACATGGAAAAAAAAACTCCACCTATTAAATCAGATGCATTGGTTATTTTTTTTTTATCATTGCCTTTTATTGATTGGCCTGAGAGCTGGGTATTGAATGCTCCCACTGTAACTGTGACTCCCACTTTATCAAGCTCTCCTTACGATTCTAGTCACTTTTGTTCTGTGAATTTAGCCATCATTTTGCTTAGTCCATACAGGCCGATGACTTTTTTCCTTTATAAGTTTGCTTTTTTCATCACGTGTTCTAAGCTGCGAGTCCGCCCGTCTGTGGCGCGTGCATCTGTGTCTTGCCTGTCCACACACGGACTGTGCCAGCCCTTCTCAACCTTACTGCTCCACCTGCCTCCCATCAATCCTGCATGGCGAGGGCTTTTTTTTTTTTTTTTTTTCGAAGCAGAGTCCCACTCTGTCGTCCAGGCTGGAGTGCAATGACACAATCTCGGCTCACTGCAACCTCTGACTCTCGGGTTTAAGCAATTCTCTTGCCCTCAGTCTCCCAAGTAGCAGGAATTACAGGTGACCGCCACAACGCCCAGCTAATTTGTTTGTATTTTTAATAGAGATGGGGTTTCTCCATGTGGGCCAGGTTGGCCTCAAACTCCTGACTTCAGGAGATCTGGCTAGGGCTTGTTTTCAGGCGATATCCTGCCAGCCTCTCTCTGTGTAATGACGGAAATGCTTGGGTTATCCTCTCCATCTGCCCCTGCGGTGAGCGGTTTACTTCACTCGGTTATTTCCCGCTGTCTGTGGTGCTGTTTCTTTGCTTCCCCTGGCTTGCCTGTCAGTCCCTTCCTGCCTTTCTATGGGGCCTTTCCTGCCTGTCAACGGGTCCTCCTGTCTCTGCTCTACAATCACTTGTGCATTTCTCTACGCCACCGTTTCCCACTGTGGGCTGCCCTCCATTGCCAGGACACCAGCTTCAGACTCACCTCTGCTTCTCTGCCACCCCAGGCCCTGGCTGTGGCATTTGGGATAGGCATCCCTGCCCCTCCCCACCTCTGTGTCCCGCGAATTTTGCCCCCACTTAAAACTAAAAGTCCAGAGCCCTCTTGTACTTTAGTTTTACGCTATTATTTGACCCAAGTGAGGCATGGATGCAAAACGACTTTTTTCCCAATCACTGCCAACCAAGGCACGGCGGGCAATCTTACTTATTTTTCATCCGTAAGACATCACAGCAGCTCCCGGCCTTCCTGGCTGGTGTCCCATATCAAACGCCAGGTCCAGCCAAATTTAGTAAGCGGACTCTAGTGAATGCACTTCTGCCCAGCCTCTTCCATGGAGGGGAGCTGGTGTCTCTGGGCTCCCTTCTATCTGTAAGGCCGATAGCCTCGCCAGGAGCCGGATAGACAATACTCACCCCCTCCGCACCTGATAACACTTATCAGGAGGCCGGATGTCCTACTGGCGCCTGCCTTCTCCATGCAGGCTCCCCACACCCACTCCTGCATTCCACCCCTAGCCCACACTCAGCACTAAATCATACTGTCAGCCCAAAATTCAAAAATCCTGCCGAGAGCCTGACCAATGGCAGCTCGCCAAGTCCGGGTCCAGTCTCTCTCTCTGACCAATGCAGATGCCCATGCTTTGTTACCTTCTCCAGCCCACCTGTCCATAGCCCTGCTGGACTACCAATGGCAACTTGCCAAGTTCAGGTCCAGTCTCACTATGACCAATGCAGTTGCCCATGCTTTGTTTCCCCACTGACCAATCTACTGCCCTCACCCCCTATAAAACCCCACGCCCAGAACGGCCGGCTGGCCTCTCTCTGTCTCTCTCCCTCCCCCGGGGCCACA
>CAUYLG010007875.1:0-10883 GCA_963573385.1 Cacajao melanocephalus | reverse complement strand
GAAATAAGAGAGGACACAAACAGATGGAGAAACATTCCATGCTCATGGTTAGGAAGAATCAATATCATGAAAATGGCCATACTGCCCAAAGTAATTTATAGATTCAACGCTATCCCCATCAAGCTACCAATGACCTTCTTCACAGAACTGGAAAAAACCACCTTAAACTTCATATGGAAGCAAACGAGAGCCCGCATAGCAAAGTCAATTCTAAGCAAAAAGAACAAAGCTGGAGGCATCACGCTACCTGACTTCAAACTGTACTACAAGCCTACAGTAATCAAAACAGCATGGTACTGGCACCAAAACAGAGATACAGACCAACAGAACAACAGAACAGAGGCCTTGGAGGCAATGCCACACATCTACAACCATCTGATCTTTGACAAACCTGATAAAAACAAGCAATGGGGAAAGGATTCCCTGTTTAATAAATGGTGTTGGGAAAACCAGCTAGCAGTGGAAACTGGACCCCTTCCTGACACCTTACACTAAAATTAACTCCAGATGGATTAAAGACTTAAACATAAGACCTAACACCATAAAAACCCTAGAAGAAAACCTAGGCAAAACCATTCAGGACATGGCATAGGCAAGGACTTCATGACTAAAGCACCAAAAGCATTGGCAACAAAAGCCAAAATAGACAAATGAGACCTAATTAAACTCCAGAGCTTCTGCACAGCAAAAGAAACAATCGTTAGAGTGAACTGGCAACCAACAGAATGGGAAAAAATTTTTTGCAATCTACCCATCTGACAAAGGACTAATATCCAGAATCTACAAAGAACTAAAACAGATTTACAAGAAAAAAACAAACAAACCCATTCAAAAGTGGGCAAAGGATAGGAACAGACACTTTACAAAAGAAGACATATATGAGGCCAACAAACATATGAAGAAATGCTCATCATCACTGGTCATTAGAGAAACGCAAATCAAAACTACATTGAGATACCACCTCACGCCAGTTAGAGTGGCTATCATTAAAAAATCTGGAGAAAACAGATGCTGGAGAGGATGTGGAGAAATAGGAACACTTTTGCACTGTTGGTGGGAGTGTAAATTAGTTCAACCATTGTGGAAGACAGTGTGGCGATTCCTCAAGGACTAGAAATAGAAATTCCATTTCACCCAGCAATCCCATTACTGGGTATATGTCCAAAGGATTATAAATCATTCTATTATAAGGACACATACACAGAATGTTCATTGCAGCACTGTTTACAATAACAAAGACTTGGAACCAACCCAAATGCCTAGCGATGATAGACTGGACAGGGAAAATGTGGCACATATACACCATGGAATACTGTGCAGCCATAAAAAACAATGAGTTTGTGTCCTTTGTAGAGATATGGATAAACCTGGAAACCATCATTCTCAGCAAACTGACACAAGAACAGAAAATCAAACACCGCATGTTCTCACTCGTAGGCAGGTGTTGAACAATGAGAACACATGGACACAGGGAGGGGAGCATCACATGCTGGGGTCTGTGGGGGGGGAACTAGGGGAGGGACAGCGGGGGTGGGGAGTTGGGGAGTGATAACATGGGGAGAAATGCCAGCTATAGGTGATGGGGAAGAAGGCAGCAAACCACATTGCCATGTATGTACCTATGCAACAATCTTGCATGTTCTTCACATGTACCCCCAAACCTCAAACGCAATAAAATATATATAGTTTTGAAAATGAGTTCACTGTAGATGTATGGCTTTATTTCTGGGTTCTCTGTTCTGTTCACCACTCTGTGTCTGTTTTAGTGCTAGTACCATGCTGTTTTGGTTACTATATCTCTGTAGTATAATTTGAAGTCAGGTAATGTGACTCCTCCAGTTTTGTTCTTTTTGTTAGGATAGCTTTGGCTATTCTGGGTCTTTTGTAGTTCCATACAAATTTTAGAATTTTCTTTCCTATTTATGTCAAGAATTTGTTTTGGATAGTATGGACATTTAAACTGCATTCATTCTTCCAATCCATGAACACGGCATATCTTTTCATTTTCTTGTGTCCTCTTCAATTTCTTGCATCAATGTTTTATAGTTTTGAGGTAAAAAAGATCTTTCGCTTCTTTTGTTAATTCCTAGGTATTTTATTTTATTTGTGGTGATTATAAATAGGATTAGTTCTTTATTTCTTTTTCAGATTGTTTGCTGTTGGCATATAGAAATGCTACTGACTTTTGTATGTTGCTTTTGTATCCTGCAACTTTACTGAATTTGCTTATCAGTTCAAAGAGTTTTTTGGTGCTATCTTGAGGTTTTTCCAACCATAAGATTATAACAACTGCAAACAAGTATAATTTGACTTCTTCCTTTCTAATGTGGTTGCCTTGTGTTTCTTTCTGTTTTCTGATTGCTCTAGCTAGGACTTCTAGTACTATGTTGAATTAACAGTGGTAAAAGTAGGCGTCCTTCTGTTCCAGATCATAGAAGAAGAGCTTTCAGTTTTTCCCCATTCAGTATGATACTAGCTATAGGTCCGTTGTATATGACCTTTACTCTGATAAGCTATATTCCTTCTATAACTATTTTTTTGTGTGTGAGGGTTTTTATCATGAAGGGATGTTGAATTTTATCAAATGCTTTTTCAGCATCAGTTGAAATTATCATATGGTTTTGTCTTTATTCTGTTGATATGACCTATCACATTAATTGATTTGCATATGTCAAGCTATCCTTGCATCTCCAGATCATCCCACTTGTTCATGATGAATAATATTTTTAATGTGTTGTTGATTTTGGTTTGCTAGAATTTTGTTGAGGATATTTGTATCAATGTTCATCAGTGACATTGGCCTATAGTTTTACTTTTTTTATGTGTCTTTAATTTTGCTAAAAGGGTAATACTGGCCTTGTAGAATGAGTTTGGAAGTATTCCCTCTTCCTCTATTATTCAGAATAGTTTGAGGAGAATTGGCATTGGTCTTCTTTAAATGTTTGGTGGAATTCAGTAGTGAAGCTGTTGGATCCCAGACTTTTCTTTGCTGGGAGACATTTTTTAATGGCTTTGATCTTATTTCTTGCTATTATTCTATTGAGGCTTTGGACTTCTTCATGGCTCAGGCTTTGTAAATCGTGTATGTCTAGAAACTTACCCATTTCTTCTAGATTTTCCAATTTTTTTGGCATAGAGTTCCTCATAGCAGCCACTAATGATTCTTTGAATTTCTTCAGTGTCCATTGTAATGTCTCTTTTTAAATCTCTGATTTTATTGGTTTGGGTCTTCTCTTTTTTTTTTTTCTTACTTAGGCTAAAGGTTTGTCAATTTTGTTTATCTTTTCAAAAAACCAGCTTTTTGTTTCATTGATCTTTTGTATTGTTTTCTTCATTTCAGTTTCATCTATCTCTGCTTTGATATTTATGTTTTTTTCTAATTTTAGATTTGGTTTGCTCTTGCTTTTCTAGTTCTTTAAGATCATCATGAGGTTGCTTGTTTGAAGTTTTTCTTCTTTTTTGATGTAGGCATTTATAGCTATAAACTTCCCTATTAGTACTATTTCCACAATATCCCATAGGTTTTGATATGCCATGTTTCCATTATCATTTATTTCAAGAAATTTTTAAATTTATTTCTTAACTTCTTCATTTATCCATTTATCATTTAGGAGTATATTGTTTAATTTCCATGTATTTGTATAGTTTCCAAATTTCCTCTTGTTATTTATTTCTAGTTTTATTTCATTGTGGTCAGAGAAGATGCTTGATGTTATTTGTTTTCATGAATATTTTAAGATTTATTTTAGGATATAACATATGGTCTATTCTTGAAAATGATCCATGTGCAGAGGAAAATAATGTGTATTTCACAGTCATTGGATGAAATGTTCTGTAAATATCTATTAGGTCCCTTTGTTCTATAGGGCAGATTAAGTCCGACATTTATTCATTGATCTTCTGTTTGGAAAATCTGTCCAATCCTGAAAGTGGAAGTGTACTATATTGGGGTCTAAAGTGAAAGTTATTATATTGGGGTCTGTCTCTTTCTTTGGCTCTCATAATACTTGCTTCATACATCTGGGTGCTTCAGTGTTGAGTGCACATATATTTACAATTGGGATATCCTTTTGCTGAATTGACCCCTTTATCATTCTATAATGACCTTCTTTGTATGTTCTTATAGATTTTGTCTTGAAATCTATTTTGTCTAATTATAGCTACTACTGCTCTTTTTCGGTTTTCCTTTGCATGGATTGTTATTTTCTCATCCCTTTATTTTCAGTCTATATGTGTCATTACAGGCAAAACGTATTTCTTGTGGGCAGCAGATCATTGGATCTAATTTTTTTTATTCATTCAGTGACTCTATGTCTTTTAATTGGAAAGTTTACTCCATTTGCATTCAGTGTTATTACTGATAATTAACGACTTTCTTCTGTCCTCTTGTTATTTGCTTTCTAATTGTTTTGTAATCTTCTTTTCCTTCTTTTCTTCCTTCCTGACTTCCTATTAGTGCAAGTTATTTTCTGTGGTGTCTTAATTTCTTTCATTTTATTTTTTATTATTAAATATATTGCATATTTTTATATTTGAGATCACCATGAAGCTTGCAAATACTGTCTTATTACCCATTATTTTAAACTGATGATAGCACTGATTTAATAAGCAAAGTAACAAGCAAAAAGAAAACTAATAAAAACTCTACTCTTAACTTCATCTCCCCACTTTTTAACTTTTTGTTGTTTCCATTTATATCTTATTACACTGTCTCTGTCTTAAAAAGTTATTGTAGTTATTATTTTTGATTGGCTCATCTTTTCATCTTTCTATTTAAGATATGAGTAGTTTACATTTCACAATTACAGCATTATAATATTCTGTGTTTTTTTCTGTAGTTACTATTACCAGTGAGTTTTGTGCCTTCAGGCGACTTATTGTTGCCCATTAACATCCTCTTCTTGAAGATTGATAAACTCCCTTTAGCATTTATTGTAGGACAGGTCTGGTATTAGTGAAATCCCATAGCTTTTGTTTTTCTGGGAAAGTCTTTGTATCTCCTTCATGCCTGAAGAATGTTTTTGCTGGATATAAAGCACTTTAAATATGTCATGCCACTCTCTCCTGGCCTGTAAGGTTTCTACTGAGGTGTTGGCTGCCAGATATTTTGGAGCTCTATTGTATGTTGTTTGTTTCTTTTCTCTTGTTGCTTTTAGGGTCCTTTCTTTATACTTGACCTTTGGGAGTTTGATTATTAAATGACTTGAGGTACTCTTCTTTGGGTTCCATCTTTTTGTACTTGAATATTAATATATTTCTCCAGGTTTGGGAAGTTTTCTGTTATTATTCGTTTGACTAAATTTTCTACTCCTCTCTCTCTACCTCCTCTTTAATGCCAATAACTCTTAAATTTGTCCTATTGAGGCTATTTTATATATCTTATAGGTGTGCTTTATTCATTTCTATCCTCTTTTCTTCTGTCTCCTGTGAATGTGTGTTTTCAAACAGCTTGTCATCAAACTCAGTAATTATTTTTTCTGCTTGATCAGTTATATTAAGAGATTCTGATACATTCTTCAGTGTGTCAATTATATTTTTCAACTCCAGTATTTCTGCTTGATTCTTTTAAATTATTTCAATCTCTTTGTTAAATTTATCTGATGAGATTATGAATTCCTCTTCTGTGTTATCTTCAATTTCTTTGAGTTGCCTCAAAGAGCTATTTTGAATTATCTGTCTAAAGGTCACATGTCTCTATCTCTCCAGGCTTGGTCTCCAGCATATTATTCAGTTTATTTGGTAAGGTGATGTTTTCCTGGATGGTTTTTTGATGTTTGTAGATGTTTGTCAGTGTCTGGGCATTGAAGAGTTCAGTATTTATTGTAGTCTTCACAGACTGGGCTTGTTTGTTCTCATTCTTTTTGGGAAGGCTTTCCAGGTATTTGAAAGGACTTGGGTGCAGTAATCAAAGTTTTTGGTCACTGCATCTGTGGTTCTTGCAGACTTATAGAGATACTACCTTGGTGGTCTTGGATAAGATCTGGAAGAATTTTCTGAATTACCAAGCAGAGACTCTTGTTCTCTTCCCTTACTTTCTCCCAAATGAATGGCGTCTCTCTTTCTGTGCTCAGCTGCCTGTAGCTGGGAAAGGGGTGACACATGCACTCCTGTGGCCACTATGACTGGGACTACAGTAGGCCATATCTGAAAGCAACACAGCCCTAGGTCTTGCACAAGACCCACTGTAACTACTACCTGGCTACTACCTATGTTTGCTCAAGGCCCTAGGGCTCTATAGTCAGAAAGGGTGAAGCCAGCCAGGCTTGTGTCCTTCCCTTCAGGGCAGCTAGTTCCCATGGGTCCCAAGCAGGTCCCGAGATGCTATCTAAAAGCCAGGCCCTGGAGTCAGAAATCTTAGAACTTAACCGACTGCTCTATTCTACTGTGGCTAAGCTGGCACCAAAACCACAAGACAAGGTCCTTCCGACTCTTCCCTCCCCTTTCCATAAGCAGAGGCATCTCTCCCTGTGTCCCCCATCACCACAGACCCATAGGGAATACTGCCAGGGTATCAACGATGTTCACTTAAAGCCCAAGGACTCTTCAGTTAGCTTGTGGTGAATGCTGCCAGGCCTGGGACTCATTCTTCAGGGCAATGGCATCCCCTCTGGCCCAGGGTAGGTCCAGAAATGCTGTACAAGAGCCAAGACCCAACATCAGGGACCCCACGGGCCTGCTTGGTGCTCTACTTCAGGGAGGCCAAGCTAGTACCTAAGCTGCAAGACAAAGTCCCCTTTATTTTTCCATCTCATTTTCTTAATCAGAAAGAGTTTCTCCTTATGGCTATCACAGCTGGCAATATGCTGGATCATATGTGAAGCTCACACATGTTAGTCTCATCCAAGGCCCATCGCATGTACTACACGGTTACTGATGCTGACTACTGAGGGCCCACCCTACAGTCAGCAGGTCATGAATCCTGCCAGGACTGGGTTTTTTCCTTCAAGGCAGCAGGTTCTCTTCTGGCCCAGGATTTGTCTAGACATGTCATCTGGGATCTAAGGCCTGGAATAGGGGCCTTAAAACTCTGCCTGGTGCCCTACTGGACTACAGCTGAGCTGGTATCCAAGTTGCAATACAAAATCATCTTTACTTTCCCCTCTCCTCAAGCACAAGGAAGTGTTTTTTGTTTTTGTTTTTAAAAATTTTTTTTTTAGAGTTGTAAGCTATGGTGCCTGGGTTTGTGAGAGGGGTGGTACAAGCACTTCCTTAACAGCCCTTGCTGGTGTCTTACTAGATTGCATGCTCCCCAAGTCCACTGGCCCTGAGCCCACCCAGCACAGCACTCAGAGCTGCCTGGGAGTTGCAGTCCTTGTGGCCTAGACTGCCTTTCAAGTTTATTTAGTTCCCTAGAGCACTGTAACCTGCAGTGGTGAGGCTTGCTGAAACTCATGTTCTGACTGCTGGCATGGGTGATTTCCCTCTAGCTAGGGCTGGTCTGAATGCTCCTGCTGTGGGCATTGGCTGAGTTCTGCTTGCTGTTGACAGCACTGAGTTCCTACGCAAAGTTTCACAATCGCTGTGTTCTCCCTCCCTAAAGTACACAGATTCTCTGTCTGTACCACATGTCTGCTGCTGGGGAATGGTGGAGGGGTGGCGTTGGTGATTCAGGACTGTCTTTTTTACCTTCTTCAGGGCCAGGTACTGTGACCACTCACCTGATTTTTGGTTCTTATGAAGACGTTTTTTGTGTAGATAGTTGTAAAATTTGGTGTTCATGTTGGGAGGACGATGGCTTCTGTTCCACTATCTTGCTCTGCCTCTTCAGGATATGTTTTTACAGCTGAAAAGAGCCAAGTAGCAAACATGGACACTCTTTTGTAATCAAGACAATATGAGCTAATATGGAAAAAGATGGAAAAAGAACTTAGCTGTATAGATAAATAAAGTATACTGTGATACATGAAGTAAAAAAATGGGACAATATTATCATGGTTTTAAAATAGACAAATGGGTGGGATTCTTCACTATTATAAGAGCTACATTTCAATATTTTCCCTGTAGTTGATGATTGAATAATATATTGATCCTTCACAGTCTCTCTTTTTCTTATCTTTACAATTAACAAAATGTTTTTAAAATGACAGAAATGTGTGGTTTATGTGTTTAAAGAGGGTCAAGATGAGGTCTTGCTATACTGTCAAGGATGGTCTTGAACTCTTGGGCTCAAGGGATTTCCTGCCTGAGCCTCCCAGAGCATTGGGATTACAGGCATGAGCCACTGTGCCTGGCCTAGAATTTCGTGTGTGTGTGTTAAGGCCAGATAGTACTGTATATAAATACTACTTTTTTTTGAGAGACAGAGGGTCTTGTTCTGCCACCAAGGCTGGAGTACAGTGGCACGATCTTGGCTCACTGCAACCTTTGCCTCCCAGGTTCAAGTGATTCTCCTGCCTCAGCCTCCCAAGTAAGTGGGACTACAGGTGCATGCCACCACACCTGGCTAATTTTTGTATTTTTAGTAGACATTGGGTTTTGCCATGTTGGCCAAGCTGGTCTTGAACTCCTGACCTCAGGTGATCCACCCGCCTCAGCTTTCAAAATGCTGGGATTACAGGTGTGAGCCACCACAGGTGGCCGTAAATAGTACATTTTAAAATCCATTTGACATTAGGGATTATGGTGAATGGATGGCAGGACTAGATTACAGCTTTGACTCGGACAGACAGAACAGCATGTTGAGGCTTGCATCATGAATTTTTGCTCCAGAACAACTGCAGGAATAAATCAGGAAACTCAAGAGGACCCACAGACCCTATGAAGGAAATGGATTTTTCCTGCAAGACCCAGGAGACACCCCAAATACTGTTCTGGTACCCACAGACAATTCACATCACAGGACCCTGCACACAACCCTAGTGCCAGCCCAGATCCTGGTAGACTTGCTGGGTGGCTAGATCCAGAAGAGAGAGAAAAATCACTACAGCCACATCCATAGGAAAAGGGGGAGAGTACTACATCAAGGGAATAGTGGGACAAAATAATTTGAACAGCAGCCTTCAGCCCTAGACTTTTCCTCTGACAGAGACTATCCAAATAAGAATGAACCAGAAAACCAACTCTGGTAATATGGCAAAACAGGGTTGTTTAACAGCCCCCAAAAATCATACTAGCTCATCAGCAATGGATCCAAACCAAGAAGAAATCCCTGATTTGCCTGAAAAAAAAATTCAGGAGGTTAGTTGTTAAGCTAATCAGGGAGGCACTCGAGAAAGGTGAAGCCCAATGTAAGGAAATTTTAAAAAAAGATACAAGAAGTGAAGGGAGAAATATTCAATGAAATAAATAGCATTTAATCAAAATTTCAGGAAATGCAAAATGCTCTGGAGTGTCTCAGCAACAGAATCAAACAAGTAGTAGAAAGACATTCAGAACTCGAAGACTAGGTCTTCAAATTAACTCAATCCAACAAAGACAAAGGAAAAAGGATAAGAAAATATGAACAAATCCTCCAAGAAGTCTGGGATTATGTTAAATGACCAAACCTAAGAATAATCAGCATTCCCGAGGAAGAAGAGAAATCTAAAAGTTTGGAAAACATATTTGTTTTAACACACCGGTGTGTTTTAAACACAATGCCCCCTATATGCTCAGGAGGCTCCCACCAACATGGTGCACCCCAGTGTGATCTGTGGTGGCTGCAATGGTCCCATGGTAGGAACCCGCTACAAGTGCAATGTCTGCCCAGACTACGACCTGTGTAGTGTCTGCGAGGGAAAGGGCTTACATGGGAGCACACCAAGCTTGCCTTCTCCAGCCCCTTCAGGCACCTGTCTGAGGGCTTCTCGCATAGCTGCTGTCTCCGGAAGCTGAAGCACGGGCACTTTGGGTGGCCAGGATGGGAGATGGGCCCACCAGGAAACTGGAGCCTACCTCCTCCTCGTGGAAGGGATGCCCGCCCTGGTCCCACTGCGGAATCAGCTTCTGGTCCATCGGAGGATCCGAGTGTGAATTTCCTGAAGAAGGTAAGGGAGAGCTGCCCTCAACCCTCTGGGCATGGAAGTTTATATTGATGTGGAGCATGGAGGGAAAAAAGCCACCTGACCCCATCTCTCCAGAGAGTTCCAGCACAGAGGAGAAGGGCAGCTTGCAGCCAAGCAGCTGCTGCTCTGACCTGAGCAAGGTGGGTGGGAACGTGGAGGGCGCCACACAGTCTCTGGTGAGGCGTTGAGAAAGATTACCTTGGAGCCTAAGGGGCGCCCTGAGGAATAGATGGAGTCTGATAACTGTTCAGGAGGAAACGATGACTGGACCCATTGTCTTCAAAAGAAGTGGACCCGTCCACAGGTGAACTCCAGTCCCTACAGATGACAGAATCCGAAGGGCCAAGCTCTCTGGACCCCTCCCAGCAGGGACCCACAGGGCTGAAGGAAGCTGCCTTGTCCCCACATCTCCCACCAGAGGTTGACCCGTGGCTGATTGAGTCCATCTGCCAGAGGCTGTCCATGGGCTTCTCTGACAATGGCGGCTGGCTCATCAGAGTCCTGCAGACGAAGAATTATCACATCAGGGTGGCTTTGGACACCATCCAGTATTCAAAGCATCCGCCGCTGTTGTGACCGCTTTGGCCCACCTCTTCTGTGTTTCCCTCTTCTGTCTCATAGTTGTGTTAAGCTAGTGTAGAATTGCAGGCCTCTATATGGACCAGTTTCTCTGCCTTCTTCTTTCAGGATCAGGGGCTCGGGTGCAAGAAGCCATTTAGGGCAGCAAAACAAGTGACATGAGGGCAGAGTCCCCGTGTGTGTGTGTGTGTGTGTGTGTGTGTGTGTGTGTGTGCTGATGTCTGAGAAACAAGACCGGCCTCCTGGGTGCCCTGGCTCCTTGCAGCAGGGCTGGGCCTGTGAGACTGAGGTTAATTGCCACGCTCCTGACCCCTCCCTGCA
>CAUYLG010007874.1:172500-180351 GCA_963573385.1 Cacajao melanocephalus | reverse complement strand
TTGTGGAAGACAGTGTGGCGATTCCTCAAGGACCTAGAAATAGAAATTCCATTTGACCCAGCCATCCAATTACTGGTAATATATCCAAAGGATTATAAATCATTCTATTATAAAGACACATGCACATGTGCATTCATTGCGGCACTGTTTACAATAGCAAAGACCTGGAACCAACCCAAATGCCCATCAATGATAGACTGGACAGGGAAAATGTGGCACATATACCCCATGGAATACTATGCAGTCATAAAAAATGATGAGTTCGTGTCCTTTGTAGGGACATGGATGAACCTGGAAACCATCATTCTCAGCAAACTGACACAAGAACAGAAAATCAAACACCTCATGTTCTCACTCATAGGTGGGTGTTGAACAATGAGAACACGTGGACACAGGGAGGGGAGCATCACACACTTGGGTCTATGGGGGGAACTAGGGAAGGGACAGCAGGGGGTGGGGAGTTGGGGAGGGATAACATGGGGAGAAATGCCAGATATAGGTGATGGGGAGGAAGGCAGCAAACCATATTGCCATGTATGTACCTATGCAATAATCTTGCATGTTCTTCACATGTACCCCAAAACCTAAAACACAATAAAATTTATATATTTTAAAAATGGCTTACCAGCTTTTTGAAGATACCTCCTACACTGCTGCTTGAGTCAGAAGCTTAGTTGAGGCTTGTTTGTTTCACTTCCGAGGTTACTTTTGGTGAAGTTAAAAAGCCAGAAATATTGGCCATTTGGCCTGGGTAAAGTAGTATAATAAATAATTTAAAGGGACAGTTTCTTGCAGAGTGCTATGGTTAAAAGTCGACTTAATTAACAGTGGATATACAACCTATATGTGTATTTAAAATGCCTTTATGTTTTTTTTCCTTCTTGAATTTTATTTTTCTGAAGAAAAAAGGGTTTATTTTCTTCTCAGTCAACTGAGTTTTTTTCTCCGTTTTGTCTTCTTGCTACTCAATGTACACAAGAGGGGACCTAACATAACTTCTAATAATCTGGGACTCCTTGGGAAAAACAGAGAAGACTCCATCAATCCCATTTCAGGGCAAATCTGTTTTCCTCATAAAACCCCAAGAATTGAAAGTGGATAGATATCTCTCAAAATCTAAGGCTCTGTTTTGTTTTGCATTGTGTTATTTCATGGTTTTGAGTTTTGGGGATATTAGAAAATACTTTGCATCATAAGTAAGTAGAAAATACACTCTTATAGATGGCTAATGGCAGTTATGGGGGATCCTCAGCTCTTTGCACTTTGGGATTAGAAAAGCATGCTCTTGGCCACTTATAAGGTATAGAGATGATATTGCCACTCCCTGCTGAAAGGTAAGATTCCCTTTGGGGGATGGATTGATTGCAAAATGGGCTAAGTGGCTTTGGGTTGCCATGCAATGAAATGCATCGTAAAAGCATTACACTTGCTTCTCCCATGCAATGAAATGCATCGTAAAAGCATTACACTTGCTTCTCCCATAACATTTCCTGCTTTTTGAGAATCCCGGATGTGATGTAAAAACGGGGCTATTAATTTTGGAGATCTTTGTCTTCCAGCTATACCTGCTTATCAAGCCCCAGGAAATGCAGGACTTTCCTGCCCCTATTCCCTGAAGAACTTCACCGTGACACCAATAACCCAAATAAGAAACTTAAAAACTGGCAAATAAAAAATCTTACAACTTCTGGATCTTCATCCGTCTGTCTGTGTAGTTATATATCTTTAATATGTGTGATGTTTATATAAAAAGCTCTAATTAATTGGTTTAAAGAAAAATAAGCACTTAAATCAAATATTTTGAAAGATAAATTAAAACTGTAATACCGTTTAGTTCACGTGACTTTAGTAATCTTTGGAAAATAAAAGCAGTTTTAGAAAGAGTGTTGGCACAATGAAAACATTTGGTCTAAGGCAAGTCAGATATTAGGTTTGCTAAATGCTTTAAGGTCATAAACTGCTTCTTTCACTTTTGAAAATTGTTCAACTTGCCGCTAGGTATGGCCTGGGGACATGTGGAGTTAGCCATCACCCTAGCTATAATGGAAAGAGTCAGACCTTATCTGCATTTTTGTATGTTATTATAGGCTCCAAAACTACTAACTAATCAAAATCACTTACCAGGTTTTTCATCAAAAATTGAAATTGCTAAGAGGTAACATTGTACCATGTAATCGAGACTACTGAAAAACAGTTTTCCATGCAAGAGGTGTAAGGAAAGCAAAAGGTGTTTTTAGTGAAAGATTATAAGAAGGCATGAGAATGTAAATATTTGCCTACTTTAGAGGATTAAAGTATTGTTTTAAATTAGATAGGATAAAGCTAAAGATTTGAGCAAGTTAGGTTTGTGAAATAGTAATTGTAAAAGGGATTCTGTGTATGAACATATTGGCTGAATTTAAAGGGTTATAATTCAGTTTTTTTTTTCCTGTAAATTGAACATTGGAATAAAAGCACAACAGGGTTTACTTAGAGTACTGATCTGCTCTTTACAAATATTTGTAAAATGTTATAAAAGTTCATTAAAATTTTACCTCATGGTCAACCTGATTAAGATTGATGAATTTTCCTATAAGGTTTTATTAAAGATTGTACATTAATAGTACAATAATGTAAGGATGAAGTTTTAAATGTTTAGATGCAGCCATCTCTAGACCGTCAAATGGTCTCTCTTCAACTGGAATGACAAGAGCTGAAAGAAATGTGTGATCATGAGGACACTATAACCTATAAATGACATGCTGACACCAGAAACTCAAAAAGATGATAACTGAGAGTGGCACCAAGGCCTTAAATTTTGGTCACACATAAGTAAGAACCTGACCAAAAAGGGGGATTTTTTAAAACAAAATTATGGGAGGCTATTGTTTTAGACTGAGCTCATGCCCTAGGCCCCAACAGACCAAATCAAACCAAAATAGATTTGCTCATGCTCAATGTGACATAATCAAACTAAGACTTTAAGGAAACACATAGGCCCTAGAACAGACCAGGTTTTGTTTTTCTACTGCAAACAGAATGTCCCAGGATAAGGAGGTACCCTGTACTCAGTCCTTTCACCCATCTTGGAAAACCCACTGTTTTACTGTGTCCCAGTGGGTTTCAAGACCAAATAAGTACATTTAAAATGGTGATAGTAATATCATGGTCTAAAGTTTTAGTCAATCTCTCAAAATTGTGAAAATTATCTAAAAGGGGAAATTTAACAAGTTTAGCATAAAGCTGCCTCCTTACATATTTTAAGTTTGGTATTTAGGTTTCTCTGTACATTGTGAACTATAACAAATGGAGGTGTAAACAGACCGTAGCCCACACCTGTGCCAATCATTGAGTTTTGGCCAATCATATGTAGCCAACTGTTTGAATCACGTTCAAATAAAGCAAATGCTGAGTTGTAACCAATCCAATTGTTTCTGTACCTCACTTCTGTTTTCTGTATGTCATATTCCCTTTTCTGTTCACAAATCTTCTACCATGTGGCGGCACTGCAATCTCTGAGCCTACCATGGCTCAGAAGGCTGCCTGATTCATGAATAGTTCATTGCTCAATGAAACTCCTTTAAGGCTTTAAATTTAACTTGTCTGAATTTTTTCGTGTGTGTGTGTCTACTTGGATATCAGCTTTTAATTAAATTGACTTCTAACTGTAGATCTCTGTAAAAATAAATTAACAAATAAGTTAATCTTTTATTACTTGATTTTAGCTGGGATAAACAGCTGGTATTTGTGGCTTTTAAACTTCTTCACCAAAGGTATTCTACAAGTGAAACTAATAAGCTTTAACTAGAGTTATGACTTAAACAAGGACATGTGAAGTCTCCAAAAAGATGCATAGCAGCCCTCATAAAATGCAGAATCACCCCAAAGGTAGCTCAGAGAAAGGAAAATCTTGCTAGTCATAAACAAAATGCAGTTCATAATTCTGTTGTGCCATATTCTTGAGGGTATCAGCTTCTCAGCTTATCGCCTACATACGCAGGTCCAAAAGCCTCATATGCCCTCACAGACAGAAGACGAGAAATCAGAATCTGTCCGTGGAAATGAAAAGCATAGACAAATGGGAAAAGGCACACAAATAACAAACCAGAAACGACTCATTCCCTGGCTAGAAATCAAACCCAGGCCACCATTGTAAATGGGCAGCACCTTAGCTACTGGCAGATAGCATAGGAAGGTCTCCATTGCTGGCCCCAGAAAGAAACTGAAGAAGAAAGTTTTAAGCTTATAAAAAATTTTAACTTCTTTTAGGTCATACTTTTGCTCCTTAATTTAGTCAAGAGAATTCTAAAGGCTAGCCATGACACTATTATATGTTCTTTTTTTAAAAACAGATTTTTTTCATCAATTGTTTATGTAAACCAAAAATAAAATTTGCAGCACCTCAAATGACTGAATGGAACCCCCTCATGGCCAAGGGAACCCTAAGAAATCTGAAAAACGAGTTCATGCCATGATGGGAAGGGAGAATCAGACATGACTCCTTGTACTCTTCTTCCTTTGGAGCTCAGGCACAAGTGACCAGCATTAATATTAAAAAACAGACCTTAAGGCTGACAAAACAGGCTGGCTCTTGTAGCAATAAGATACCAAATTCCAAATTGACTCTAGTATAACATCACATAACAGATAAAGAAAGAAATAAAAATATTTTACTCAAAAATATGTTTCTTTGTCACATTTTAAAACGGCCCTGAAAACCCATCTTTTGTGAGCAAAAAATGTGCATCTATAAATAACTCATATTAACATAGCTAGATCTTTCCCCATTCAGGCCTTCCCAATCCTGAAAAGATTAACTCAGAGTATAGCACCATTTCAAGGTCAAAATAGAAAATATTTGTCATCTATTGTTTCTAAAAGCAGCCACCTACAAGACATCATGTACATGATAAGAACTTTGGTCTCCACAACTCTTTATCTTATTAACCGAGACATTCTTTGTTATTTATTCCAGGTCTTTAGATAATAACTTAACTCTTTCTCCAATTGCCGGTCAGAAAATCTTTGAACCCACCTATGACCTGTAAACCCTCACTTGGGTTGTACAGCCTTTCTGGACTGAACAAATGTATACCTCATATGTATTGACTAATAGCGTATGTATCTGAAACAACCTTTGAAAAAAATTATAACAGTGAGAATATTATGACAGTGTAAGTGATCTTATCTAACCAACTCCATCTTGCTTTTAACCTCCGACCAGTCCTTGGTCATTCCTGGGTGTGGGCCAGGTTAATTTTGGGAGAAGTTTTGTTTGTAGTTTAAACGCTAGTAGCCCTCACAAAACTGAATCATCTTCTTAAAAGTAGCAAAAGTCCACAAGGTTAGAATTATAAGAGGGACCTGAATTTTGTTAAAATATAGGCATAGTTAAATGATTAGCAGTCATTGTTCTGTTCTGTTAAAATATAGGCGTAGTTAAATGATTAGCAGTCATTAGTGTAGTTAAATGTCCCAGAAGTCACAAGATTTGGAACTTCCTCAATTATTCCTGTAAATAACATCATGGTTGTCGAACCTAAGATTGGCCTTTTGAGATATGTTTTCAGACTTTTGCATGTCCAGTGATCAGATGACTCCACAGGGTCCTGAAACTGCCTTTGTAAAATTATGACAGTAAGAGTAATCTGACATAGATGGCTCCATCTTGCTTCTTATCTCCAAGATGTCATTCATTACTTCTGGATATAGGTCAAGCTAACTTTGGGAGGAGTTTAGTTTTTAGTGTAATTTAAAAGCAAGTCTCTCTGTAACACTACCCCCAAAGCTTGCATGGTAATTGAAAACCACGTTTATAAGACTAATGAAAGGCCACAAGAATAGGATTATGAGAAGAGCCTGAACTCTGCTAAAATATAAGTGTAATTTCTACAATCCCTTACTGCTCAGGAGTTATGTGGCCAGAAGTCACAAGATTCGTGACTTCTCCAATTGCTTCTGTAGATAACATCACTACTGTAGAACGTGTAATTGTTTTGTTTTGTTTTTGAGGTATCTTTCAGACTGATTCTACCTGGACTTCTGACTCATTACTCAACTGAGCCTGTGGCCCCACCCAGAGGCCAATTAGGGGCATAAGGACCATTTTGGCCACCCCTTTGAGTTCATCCCCAACTAATCAGCAATAGCAATTCTCTAGATCCATGCTTACCAAATTGTCCATAAAAACTCAAACATTTATGCCTTCAGAAAAACTGATTTGAATGATAATTCCAGTTCCTCAAGGAGACAGTCCTCGTGTCAATTCAACTTGTTCTCTATCGTAATTCCTCTAACGTGATAAAGCAACTCTATCTGGGCAATGAGCAAGATGAACCTGTTGGGTGGTTACAGCTCCCTAAAACATAGAAAACCACGCTATAACCCAACCAGCTTAGGTACAGGACCTCTTAAGAGGTCTCAGGACTTCTTAAGATTGTGTCTTAGGCCATTGCCACTCATATTTGGCTTGGAATGAGACTCTAAATATTTTACAGACTGTGGTTTTTTATAATCAATATTTCAAATAAAACATCTCTAACATTCTTTCTAATTTAGCATTTTAGTCTAATTTAAGGGACCTTTTGGCCACTGTAAATTAGAATTTATAATTGCACACTTAATTTCCATTGCAGCTCAGTCCAAAAGCCTGTTATGTAAAGCCCAGTTGAATTTCCAGGGTTTTTACCGTATTTCCTGGAGATGGCATACATAAGATAGTCTGCATGATCCCCCAACATTTACTCTTAGAAATGGACTTAAGAGAGCAAAGATGACAAAATTGTCCCAGGGATGGTGCCTCTTAAGACAAAACTTCCCTAAAGACTTACGTTTAGAATGAAAAGCGTGTTACTTAAAATCTTACATGTCAGCATTTCCAGAGACAGACACAGCAAGCAGGACTGAAAACGGTTAGTCTAAGGGGATTCAGGACAGGCCTTCCATCTCAGATTTCAAAAACCATGATGAACAGAATGGCCCCAGAGAATCCCCAGCAAGACCCTTCCGTCAACAGGAGTGATTCCAGCATTAAGGTGATATCACCACGGGATCCCGCTAGGTATCAGCATGAAGGTGATACCACCACAGGATCTACAAAGAGAACAAAGAAGGATGATACTCACTGGGAGTATCATCCTCATAGTCCCAGTTTCATTCTGTCATCCAAGCATGAGTGTGGTGGCATGGTCTCAGCTCACTGCAGCCTCAACCTCCCAGGCTCAAGTGATCCTCCTACCTCAGCCTCCCAAGCAACTGGGACTACAGCAACATGGAGAAGGCATCAAGAACGGACGTCACTCACCCGCGAACAGTCTGAAGAGCTAGAAGCTCTGTTTAGCGAGACCATGGTCCCAGATAGAAATTGTCGGGAGAAACTAACTTTGAAACTTGACCTACTGGAGTCAATAGTAAAGGTTTGGTTCAGGAACCGGTGATTCAAACAGAAAAAGCAGCAGCAGCAGCAGCAATAGCAGCCAGAGCAATCAGCAATGCAACCAAACCAGATCCTTCTATCCAAGAAGAAGGATGTGCCCACCTTCCTGAGAACATCTATCATTTCTTATGCTTTTTCTCCTGTGGTTTCAGATTTCTGCACCTCCCTTCCACCTCAGCCCTTAGACCCTTCCAGTTGGGCGTGGAACTCGACTTTCACTGAGAGTCCCACAGGTGATTTCAAAATGCAAGACACTCAGTGGGAGAAGCTGGTAGTCTCAGTTCCTGCTTTGTACTCTGATGCCTATGACATATCCCGTCATAGAACTGTACGATCTTCCTGATGAGAATGAGATATCCAGCTCTTTTTTCCACTGTCTGTATCAGTATCTCTCACCCACAAAGCACGAGGTAGGAGGACAGGGTTCCTCTCTTAGC
>CAUYLG010007874.1:0-170000 GCA_963573385.1 Cacajao melanocephalus | reverse complement strand
CCTACTTCTGAAGAGATAGAGCGTAGAATGTGTCACCTGACAGGCTGTCTTATAGAACAAAAATCAACAAAAAACCAGAGTTTCTACAAATATTAACTTGATATCTAGAATACAGTCTAAAATTATTTTAACTATTCTATTGAAGCAGCAATTAGAAACAAACATTGCTGTGATTTCAAATACTGAAATTAGATGGTAAAACTTTCATAGCTATATTTCACATTTAAAAACAGTAAGAAAAAATATAGCCTTAATAAATGAACAGATGGTGAATCTCAACAGTGAAATACAAATGTAAAAACAAAATCACAATGGAATTTCCAGAATGGAAAATACAATATCTGAAATTAAAAATCCACTAGATGGGCTTAATAGCAAATAAAAGTGACAGAAGTAGGCACAACTGGACTTAGATTAGTACAAATTATCCAAGACAAAGAGCTGAGAAAGAAAAATTGTTAAAAAATGGGGTTTTGGTGATCTGTGGAATAATATCAGAATATATAAAATATGTGTAATTACTACCAGATGGAAATATTTTTTAAATGGGACAGAAAAAGTAATGAAAGAAATAGTAAAATTAATTTTCTAAAATTTGAGGAAAAAATCAACTTATAGCTACAAGAAGCTCAGTGAGCCTTAAAGATGATGAACCCAAAGAAGACCATAATGATACTCAACATAATCAAATTGCCTACACTCAAAAACAGAAAAATATTAAAAGCAGCCTGGGATAACACATTGCTTAGAGAGGAACAAACATTCAAATGACTGGATATTTCTCATGAGAAAACAAGGAGAACTCAAGAAAATGGCACAGTATTCTTTTAAATTCTAATGGACGCAGGGAGGGGAGCATCACACACTGGGGTCTGTTGTGGGGAGCTATGGGAGGGAGTAGGGAGGTTGGGGAGGGACAACATGGGGAGAAGTGCCAGACATAGGTGATGGGGGGATAGAGACAGCAAACCACATTGACATGTATGTACCTATATAACAATCCTGCAGTTTCTGAACATGTGCCCCAGAACTTAAAGTGCAATAAAATATATATTTTTTTTAAATTCTAAAAGAAAGAATTGTCAAATCAGAATTCTTTATTCAGAAAAAAATCCTTCAAAAATGAAGGTGAAATAGACATTCTCAAACGAAAAGAAAATAAGACAATTTTGCTTGCAGTAATGGTCTAAAAAAAACTAAAAGGAGTTACTTAGAAGGGAACCAAAATGTGAAAAAAATTCAGAACGTCATAAATGAAGTAATAGTAACAGAAGTGTTAAGAAAAAATACTTAGTAAATAAAATAAACTACTCATATCCTCTTAAGTTCTTTAAAATATTTGACAGTTGAAAATTAAGATTATGACAGTTTGATGCTGTTTTCAGTATATACAGATGTAAAATACAAGGCAACTATAACATGAAGAGAGATGGTAAGGGAACCTACATGATGGTAATATTTCTAAATCCCATTTGAAGTGGTAAAGCATTAATTTAACTCTGTGGAATTAAGTCTGTATATTATAATCCCTAGAGCAACCACTAAAAAAAATATAATTAGATTAATAACAGATATGAAATGGAAAACTGAAAATGTTCAAATAATCCAGTAGAAGCTGGGAAAGAAGAAACAGGAAGAAAAAGCAAATGGACAAATAGAAAACAGGTAACATGATAACAACTATAAATCAAAATGCATGAATAATTACAATTAATGTAATTAGTCCAAACACAATAATTAAAAGGCAAAGTTGCCATAATGGAAGACAATATATGGCCTAACTATATGGTATGCACAAAAAAACTTACTTCAAATATGATGATATAGATAGATATGATGAAGAGATTCTAAAGTGGTCCCAGAATCCCCACCTCCTTATATTGATGTCCATGTCTTTGTGTTTGAATGTGACTTATTTCTGCCCAATAGAATACAACAAAAGTGGCTGAATGTGTATTACTATGTTATATAAGTCTGGAACTCTATTCCTGGGAGGAAACTGTCTCTCCCTTGATAGCTTTAAGAAAAAGAAAAAAAAGTTGCTATGTTGTAGTCTGACTTGAGAGGACCACATGGCAAAGAAACTGAGGATGAACTCCTGCTAACAATCAGCAAGGAATTGAAGCCCTCAGTCTGACAACCCACAGGCCCACAACCAGCTTGTGAGCAAGGAAGCAGATTCTTCAGTTGATGCTGCAGCTCAGAGAATTACTTTGATTACAGCCAAACAGAGGACCCTATTACACCTTGCCTGGACTCCTGAACCAAATAAACCAAGATTTTTTAAATTCCTGTTTTAAGACCTACAACTGTTACAGAAATTAAATTTATAATTTGGCAACTTGTTTAAAAAAATATACAATTTGGAGGAGATGAACAGGCAGAGCACAGAAAATGTTTTTGTGGAAATGCTCTGAAGGATACTACAATGATGGATACAAGTCATTATACATTTGTCCAGATGCATAGAATGCACAATTCTGAAAAGTGAACCCTAATGTAACCTATGAACTTTGAGTGATTATGATGTGTCGGTGTAGGCTGATGAATTGTAACACGTGTACCACTCTGGTAGGGGATGTTAATAATGGGAGAATCTATGTATGTGAAGGAATAGGGGGTATACGATAAATATCTATACATTTGTCTCAATTTTCTGTGACTCTAAAGCTGCTCTAAAGATAGTCTTAAAAAGAAAATCTCCAGGCCCAGATGGTTTCACTGAATTCTACTGTTTGAAAAAAGAAAGAATTATGATCAATTATACACATTCTACACAATTGCTTCCAGAATATAGAAGAAGGAACACTTTCCAACTCATTTTATAAAACACTGATACTAAAACCAAACAAAAAGAGTACAAAAAAAAAAGAAAGAATAAATAAAACCACAAAGGAATACCACTTAAGAATATGAATGCAAAGATACTTAACAAATTATTAGCAAATCAAATTCAGCAATATGTGCCTAGAATTATGAATCATGAAAATTTGGATTGTGTTCCAGGAATACAAGTCCAGTTAAATATTTAAAAATCAGTGTGATCCATACTGTGGCTAATGAAAAAATATTATATTATTATATGTTAGGCTGGTGCAAAAGTTTTCGTGGTTTTTGCCATGACTTAGCATTTGCATTGCAATAGCAAAAACTGTGATTATTTTTGCACCAATCTATAAATGAATGCAGAAAAAGCATATGACAAAATCCAGAACCCATTTGTGATTAAAACTTCCAGAAAACTTCCAATAGAGAGAAGTATTCTGAACTTAATAAAGACACACACAAAAACCTACAGTAAATATCATACTGAATAATGAAAAAATAATAGGACTAATCAGGAACAAGACAATGATATCTGCTGTCACCACTTCTATTCAATATATATGATGGTAATCTGAAAATATGGCAATATAATAACTACAATTTCTGGCCAGTAAAATAAGATAAATACATAAATAAATAAAAGCATACAAATAACAGAGGATGAAATAAAACTGTTTCTAATTGCAAATTGCATGATTGTCTATTAGAAAACCCAAGGAATCTGAATAATCATTTTTTAAAAATAAAATGTTTTCTGTTACTAATAGGTAATTTTGACAAAGTCAGGGAAGGAAAGATCAGTGCAGAAAATTCAATAATATTTTATTATATAAACAAAGTATGGCTGGAAAGTAAAAATAACAGTACCATTTACATTGGTTCAAAAAATGGAATACTAACATATAAATATAAAAAAACATGCACAAGACCCATATGCTAAAAACTCAAAATTTTAACAAAAGCAATAAAAAAGACACCTAGATAGATGGAGAGACATAGCGTGTCTAGGAATGAGAAGACTTAACATAATAAAAGACAAATCCTCCCCAAATTGATCAATGACATTCTTGTCAAAACTGAGATTTTTATATATCTATAGACAAGCTGACTCTAAAACTTATATGGAAAATGAAAAGAACTAGAATAGACAATTTTGAATAATCAAAGTAAACCTGGAGAAGTCATACTACCTAACTTTAAGACTTTAGTAATTAACAGTGTGGTGTGATATTGGCAGAAGGATAAATGCATAGATCAATGGACCAGAATAACAAGTGCAGAAATAGAATGACAGAAATATGGCGATTTGGTCTTTTACAAGATTGTAAAAGCAATTCAATGGGGAAAAGATAATCTTTTCAACAAATTGCATACAAAAAAAAAATCTCAACCTAAATCTTACATCTTATACTAAAAATAACTCAAAGTTGATTATATATGTAAATGTAAAATATAAAACTTTAAAACTTTTAGGAAAAAAGAGATCAGGCGAATAAATCTTAGATATAGCACTAAAAGCACAATCCACAAAATTAAAAAATTACTTATCAAAATAAACTTTTGCCCTATGAAATACATTGTTAAGGAAATGAAAATACAAGTTATAGAGTTAGATAAATATTTGCAAATTGCATATCTATCAAAGAACCTGTGTTAAACCCTATAAATGACTTTCAAGAAAGCAAAAACTCAAAATAAGAAAACAAATAACCTAATTTAAAAAATGAGCAAAGGACTTGAACAGATACTTCATGTAAGAGATTATATGGATGGCAAATAATCACATGAATGTTTTTCAACATCATAAATTATTAGGGAAATGCTGATTGGAACCACCATATGATATCATTATACACATTAGAATGGCTTAAGTAATCAATACACAAGTACTGATAAAATAGCAAGTACTGATGAGCATGAATAACAACTGGAACTCTGATACACTGACGGTATGAATGCAAAGTGTACAGCCTAACTACAGAGTAATTTGGCAATGTTTTATAAAGTTAAAAATATCCTTAGCAGATCATGATACTTGGGTACTTAGACAAGAAAAAAGAAAATTTGTATTTGCATGAAAATCTATATACAAATTTGTAATTGCCGCTCCCTTTATAATTGCCCCAAATTGGAAACAACCCAAATCTCTGAGGATGTGTGAATAGAAAAACTGGCAAAGCCATGCATGGAATGGTTCAGCAACAAAAATGGCAAGAGGGACAATCTATTGATAAATCTCAAAGGCATTATGCTGAGTGAAATAGCCATGCTCAAAGGTCACATTTATGTGCAAGTACAACTGTATGGCATTGTTGAAAACACAAAGCTATAGTAATGGGGTTAGGAGTAGAGAGGTGGGGAAAATGTAACTATAAGCAGACAGCATGAAGAAGTATTTTGGGGTGCTTTAAGAGTTGTCCTCTGATTGTGATTATTACATAAATCTATGCATGTGTTAAAATTCATATAACTGCACACCATAAAGTTTATTTTAGTGTATGATAGTTAAAAATTAAATTTAAAAAGAAGTTATAGATCTAAGGAATATGCATTTATTGAATAGTCATGTAACTTAAAAAGCACCTCGTAGAATTCTGTGAAGTTATAAAATAGGTTTTAAAATATTTAAGAGTGGCCTAGACAATGATAGATGCTCAATAACCTAAAAATCTCTTGTTTCAATAAATAGCAGACTTATTTTCTTTTGCCTCAAACCATATCCTAAACAGGCCTTCTCATAATAATTGTTCTAGTTTCCAGAAATGCTGAGACTGCAACATATGAACATTTTCTCAAGTCGCTTAAGCCCCTTCTGTTCTACTTTTCTTGAATTTCATAATGCCAAAAGACCATTGTGATTTTGGTTATATTAGCTGGCATTGTATGAGGTCCTAGGCAGGTTTCACTAATATGTAATGTGATTGTTGATTAAAAAAAACTTCCTTGACGGTTTAGCAAAATGCAGATTCAATTACAAAGCCAGTAGAAGATCCTTGGGAATTTTAAAGGAGGATATGCCTATTTCATAAAATTCGACTGATTCTCTGAATAATATTATTAAAGGTCAGTGCCGCAGCTGTGTATTTGATGAGCAGCTGTGTGAACTACCAGGAACAATGAACTGTCTGATTGGCATGAGACCCAGCCGTGCCAGCAGTTAGGATGGAAGGATTTTGAACAGATTTAGAACAAGTAGCTACTGGGTCCTGCTGTGGACACCCTAACTATTGGAGAGTTTAAAGCAAATGGAATAAAGATAGTGCAATTTGAGAATAATATAGACATCCTATGGAGACTAGGGTTGTGATAAGGAAAGAACAGAGAATGTTCCCTAAGGCAACAGAGACTGTCTCTTCAAAAGCATTAAATGAATTTAAGTCTTTTAGTTTGAGAATATCAAAGTAGGATGTTTTTGACAGCATTTGTTGAAATGGTGGAAAAAGTCATACAATCCCACTTTCTACTGGCAAGGTGACACTTAAATCCTATTTACTTAGATCTAGATTTTATCTTGGATTTATATGAACCTGCAATAACATGGTAAAATTTATCTTTCCAGGAGAATGGCAGGAAAATAAAGAAACATATAATGAGTTCTTCAAGTAAAACAAGAGAGTCAGCAGCCTACAAATGCATGTGTGTACTTCTTGCTGGTAAATATAGTTGATTTTTATTTTATTCATCATTATTTGAACGATTACTCTGTGTGTGCATGTGTGTGTGTGCGCACGTGTGTGTGTGACATGAGTATTACTCTTCATACGTATAATGCCAAATATGGAAAAAACTCTCAGTAGCATGTTTTACAGTTTTTATTGCCAATCGCAGTTTGTTATTTTTTCTTAATTTAATTACATGCAGTTTTCTATAGTTTATTTTGATTATATCACCATTATCTTCCTGCAGTCTCTTTATCATTTATCCTCTTTATCCAAAGCAGATGACCTTCAGACTTGAACTGCAGCATTGGCTCTTCTCTGAGACCCCAGCCTGTTGCCTACCCTACAGATTTGAGAACTTGCCAGTATTTATAATCATGTAAATCAATTTCTTAAAATAAATCTTCTGTGTATATGTATACATCCTAGCAGTTCTGTTTCTTTGGAGAACCCTAACTAATAAAATCACCATTCTATACAGAGAAGGTTCAGTATGAATGTGGAAAAATGATCAGTGAAGCTTGGCAGTCATGCAGAAGCAAGTAATTTTTAAAGCTGGTAGATTCTATGAACAACAAATGAATATTTACCACCTTCAGTCTTCACCTCAAAAATACCTACCAGTGGCATGAAAACCATAGATGAAATTGTTTTGTATAAACTTTCTTGAATAAATATAAATTAAGATAACATAAAACATACATTTGCATTCAACCATGTATTAATCTTTATTTTAGAAGGTAAAATGAAGATCACCTTTTTTCTTTTTTTACATAACTATTTTTTTATGGAGGTATCTCTTGAAATAAAACATTAATACCTCTTTTTCACTGTTCTTTTAATCTGTTAAATAGTAAAGCATCCTCAATATAATTCCTGTTGTTTCATATATAAGTGGAAAACAAAAAGTCCTTGGGCCTTTTTTGTTGATTTATTATCTCATATCTGACTGCAGAAGACAAGAACTAAAAATGTTTGTTTGTTTTCTAAAAAGCCCTTTAAGACATAGAGAAGAGAGAGTTATACAACACGTTACTAAGCTAACCATACACACTCACACACACACACAGACTCACACATCATATATATATATATACACACACACACGCACCTATATATATATATATATATATATATATATATATATATATATAGGTGCGTGTGTGTGTGTTTTAGTAATCTCTAGCCTTCCAAATTTCTCTACCTCATTCTCTTTTTTCCCACTAATTATTCTGCTTCCTTCTCCCCGACCACCACATGCACAATGCAAACCATCTCTAGAACATTTTATTCTTCCAGGTCATCTAAAGACTGGCAACAAGGAGAAGACTTCTCTGTGCAATTCACACATCTCACTCGGTAAAACAAAAGGAAGATCCTGTTAGTCATCATTTTTCTAGAGCAAAAAAGTAAAAATTATATATCCTTATAACTGATTTTTTCAGCTATAAAATACAGTTTTTAAATCCTTTGCTGACTTTTTTTGGATCTTCTCTTCATCCCTCTCAATGGACTACCCATATATTTCTGCTGGCCTCTCCAAGGTTCTCTACCTTTCATACTGATTCATTCTGTCTTGATCCATGTGGTTTTATATTTCAGAAAAGCCTAATAATTATTTTGTGTAGCATTCCACCACATGAAGTTAGGTATTTAAGCAATGTTATAGGAATCATTGATCACACTTTTTCTGTTTTGCTAGGCTGTTTTTTTTTTTTTAACCTCTTATACTATATTTACATTTTATTTCCAGAAACTGATAATATGCTGTTACTTACTCCTATATTTTAAATCTTTACATAAGAATATAATCTGATGTACCTATGAGTGAATCTTTCTTTTCAGCTTCTTGGGAAACTATACTAAAATTTCATTAGCCCATGCTAATCAAGGAGGATAAGGCTTAGTTTGCATGGAGAGTCTTCAGAGACACAGGGCATCAAAGTCCGTGCAGGACATGGGCTATGCACCAGGTCTGTGTCTGCTGGGGCTAAATTGGATGAGAACAGAGTCAACTTTTAAATTGACTGATCATTATGATAAAAGGATAGACTTTTATTTTTATTCTTTTGAGCAGAAGAATGAGCTGGAATCCTGGCTGACTTACCCCAAATGATTACATAACATGCAATTATCAGTAGTAACAGAGAATGGAACGAAAAAATTCTCAGGAAATCTCTGAACCTCATTTTAGGCATAATTTAAATGTCAATGATAAGAAATATTTAATCTAGCTTTTACTAAAGTCTTTTTTTTGGAACATTAATTCTGTTTTATGTCTTAAAAAAAAAAGAAAAAGAAAAACTCTCTAAAGAAATAAGTTTGGGAAATGCTAGGTTCAACAAAGTTAAAACCAGTTTCATTTTTGCAAGAGAGCTAGAAGCTTTTAATACCCCAGTGTATATGGTGAATTTTTAAAAGTGGAATATAATATGTAGCATTTATCCAACATATTGCATTAAAGAAACATTTTTAAAGGAGATTCTTGGAGAAGTATTCTACAGATCATACACTGAAAAATACTGCTCAGATCAGAATTGGTAATAGACAGCAAATTGATATGATTGCGTTAAGTGGATTTTTTTTTCATTTTTCCCAGAAAAATCTGCCAAATAAGAGCAAAATGTCCTAAGGGTAAGTAAACATATGGACTACGAAATCAAAAAAGTTCTGGATAACCAGCCTGCAAATCCTTCAGCGTGAGTTATACTTTTAGTAATAATTGGCCGCCAGATTTTTCTGGAAATATTCTATTGACAGGAAATGGAAATCAACACATGACCTACCAAACATCTTTTTAAACTGCTGCTTTTCTCAAACAATAGTACTTTCTTCTTTCTCTCCAGAGCCAAGGGTAGTCTTACCAATATCCAGTCTGCTAGAGGCTGGGAAAAAGTCCAGCAGAGCCATGGGTGAGCACTTCCCCATTCAAAGAGAGTGATCACATTGATTAGTAGCTGCTCTTTAGGAGCTGGGAGACAGATGCCTTGTTCTAATTACAGTTTTAGCACCTTCCACTCCACATTTCCCTGCTGCTGAGGGTGCTGTGAAGTCTCTGCAGATGCTTATCAGCTAAACTCCATTTTGAATATAAAACGGCATTGCTACCTCGCAGGAACTCAAAGTACAGGCTAAATTAACATGGTGCATTCCCAGACTTCACCTCTGTAATACCAAGGACAATATTTATTTGTCTCTTATTGACACAGGGAAGTTGAGACAATCATGAAGGCCTCTAGTAACTTCATTTATCTGATACTGCATCAGGGAAAGAGCAAGGAATACTACATGAGCAGATCAGTCCTGGATTCTGCACTCACTGATCATGAGAAACGGGAGGGCCCAATGATAGTGACTGAGGCCATATGGCCAGGGGAGTAGAGTGGCCCTCCACAGCTTCTCAGTCTCTTTCATTGATTCTTTCTCCTTCTCTCTATGAACGTTGGTATATTTTCTACATGTGTATTTTCTGTATCAATCACTCTTTTCCCTCTAAATCCTCTTCAGTGGGAGTCTAAGCCACTTTCTGTAGCTTCAGCCATCAACTTTAATTGGACAGCTAATAAAATTGGCCCTAAACCCCTGACTTCTCTCATAAACTACAGTCGTATTTTCATCTTCCTGATGGACATTTTCACATAGGTATTCAACTAGTAGCTCAAATCAATACATCAAAAAGAAAACACTTTGTTCCCCACTTCCCGAAGCCCATCTTTCTTTAAAAAAAAAAATCATGTATTTCATATATTTTTATTGGGCTAAACATTTAAAAATAGACCACGTATTTAACAAATATTTTTGTTAAGTGTATTAAGGACACGAAACTGCCCTATGGGTTCAGAATATAGCAGTGACCAACATAGAAAAACAATTCCAGCCCTCCTGGAATTTATATACTACTGAATTATTACAGAAAGTAAATACAACAAACACACACAAGGTTAAAACATGATAAAATTATGGGGAAAACCTAAACAGATGAAAATACTCTGAGGTGCACAAATGTTGGATGTGTTTTCCAGATATCAAAAAAGCCAAATGGTACTAAAGCAGAATGAACTAGGAAGAAAAGATTTAGTTCAAAGAAGTAGTGGGCCCAGAGAGTGAGATACAATTGTTCTCAATTCAAGCTACACTTGATAGTTACTAATATGGTTTTGTGTCCCTACCCAAATCTCAAATTGAATTGCATCTCCCAGAATTCCCACATGTTGTGGGAGGGACCCATGGGGAGGTAATTGAATCATCCGGGCTGGTCTTTCCCATGCTGGTCTCATGATAGTGAATAAGTTTCTCAAGATCTGATGAGTTTATCAGGGGTTTCCACTTTTGCTTCTTTCTCATTTTCTCTTGCTGCTGCCATGTAAGAAGTGGCTCATGCCTCCCGCCATGATTCTGAGGCCTCCTCAGCCATGTGGAACTGTAAGTCCAATTAAACTTATTTTTCTGGCCAGTCTCAGATATGTCTTTATCAGCAGCATGAAAACAGACTAGTTTAGTTACCTAACAACACATTTTAAAAATACTATTGTCCAGATTCCATACAAGAGTTGCTAAAATTAAAATCTCTGGGTAAGAGATCCTGATACTGGTATCTTTCAAAAACTGTCCAGGTGATTTTAATTTGCAGCCTATGTCAAAAACCACTGAAATTGAGGACTTGCAGGCTATTATAATGACTGTCTTCTATCCGAGTAAGATACAATGTTTTTCTCAAAGAAGTAGCATGATCCTATTTATGTTTCAAAAGGATAGCTCTGTCTGTTGTATGGAAAATAAATCATAAGTGGGGGTGACAAGGGCATAAGGTTCAAGTCAACTTTTCGACTTTAGCAACAACTCAAGTGGGAGAGGTAATGGCGTGGAACAGGGTGATAGCAATGGATGTGGTAGTCAATGGTCAGATCCTGAATATATTTGGAAGGTAGAGTGAACAAGGTTTGCTAATGCATCAAATGTGTGTGGCAAAAAAATAAGTAATGATAATCCCAAAGTTTTGGCCTAAGAGGATGGAATTGCCAAATCTGAGGTCAGGAAAAACATGGGAGAAAGCTTAGAAGAAAAGGCTTGGATTGAACTTGGTAAGTCTCCTATCTTTAATAGACATAGAACAAACTAAAGACATACAAGACCATGAAATAGACAAATAGCTAGAACTCTGAAATTCAGGGAAGATGTTTGGACTCTAGATAGAATTTGAGAAGTCATCAGCAAGTAGATAGCTTTAAAGCTGAAAGATTGTATGAAAGCCCCTAAGAAGTAAGTGAAATAAAGAAGAAAAGATCCCCAAGGTCTAGTACCATTGAAACATTAGGGAAATAAATGAGCAATGAAGGAAGGAAGGGGATCAGTAGAGTATATAGGATTTCAAAGAAATAAACTTCATCTAATGTTATGAAGTCAGGTGAGATAAGGACTGACTATTGCCTATTGGATTTAGTAATATAGATACTATTGATGGACTTGACAGGAGTAGTTTTAATGGAACCATGTAAGGAAAAGGAAATATTAGTGTAAGCTGAAGAGAAAACCCAAGGAGAGGACTTGGAAATAACTTTTTGATAAATTATGCAACAAAAAGAAACAGAGAAATGTGCTTCGAACTGAAGAGGAAGTGAGGATTCAAGAAAATATGTGTAGGATGGGCACGGTGGTTCACACCTGTAATCCCAGCAATTTGGGAGGCTGAGGCAGCTGGATCACCTGAAGTCAGGAGTTCCAGACCAGCTTGAACAACATGGTGAAACCTCGTCTCTACTAAAAATACAAAAATTAGCTAGGCATGGTAGTGTATGCCGTAATCCCAGCTACTTGGGAGGCTGAGGCAAGAGAATGATTTGAACCCAGGAGATGAGAGTTGCAGTGAGCCAAGATTGTGCCATTGCACTCCAGCCTGGGCAATAGAATGAGACTCTGTCTCAAAAAAAAAAAAAATGTGTGTGATGCTGTTATCATTATTGGAGAGATTCAGGTGTGTCATATGATAACACAAGAATCAATTAGAACAAATGCGAGAGATATGCCCTTAAGTAGATGAAAGAGAATGATGTATGATGCACAAGAGGCTGAATTTTGCTAAGAGCACCAACTTTTTTTCCCCAGAAACAGGAAGAAAGGCAGAGATAAGAGGGGATGAGAAGACGTTGTGGTGAGATTACATGGAAAATTGTTTATGCATATCATTCAGTTTTGGAGTGTTTCTAAATTTTCTTTGCCCGTGATAAAGCTGTTAGATGCAGAAATTTCTTGCTTTACAAAATGCCTTTTTAATTATCCTAGGTTAGATTGATACATTTTTTAAAATTGTGACATCTTGCATTTTTCAGTGCTAAAGTACTTATCTCTCCCTCAACTTTCTAAGCCATCCATATGTCCCAGAGTTTAGTGATTTGCTAAACAATTATCCTTCAAAAATAGATGATACATTGTGGGAAATAACATCCTGTTTTAGTTTACTATAAGAAATCAAGAGTCAAATGTAATGAATTTTCTCTCTGAACCTAAGAGCCCTCATACACATTCTGTCCCTCAGCTTCCAACTTTCCAAGAGAGCTTTCATCAACTGATTCCAACTGACTTTAATTCAAGTTGAAGTAAATAAAGGATTAAAGAAAAGAATCATGCCTCCCTCTAACATGTGTGAAACTGATTATATAATCTACAAAGGATCTACTAAAATTAGACAGATTGTACCATCCTTTATATAAACATTTTATTAGTTCATAGAAAAGTGAGACTTACTGAACTATTGGCTATACATAATTTATCCGCAAAGACTGATGTTTGCAATTACAGAAACAATTTCCCATGAAAAGGCCAAAAATAAGTTATGGATTAGCTACTTTTTATACCATAAAACAACTTTTAGCAAAACCTGAAATTAAGGTTTTGCTTATTATTTTATTGTTAAGTAAAATTTTTAATACTTACATAAGATCCTATTATGCTTTTTTAATTATTATTATACTTTAAGTTCTGGGATACATCTCCACAATGCACAGGTTTTTTACATAAGTATACATGTGTCATGGTGGTTTGCTCCACCCATTAAGCCATCTCTACATTAGGTATTTCTCATAATGTTATCCTTCCCCTAGCCCCCCACCCTCCCAATAGGCCCTGGTGTATGATATTCCCCTCCCTGTGCCCATGGGTTTTCACTGTTCAACTCCCACTTATAAGTGAGAACACATGGTGTTTGGCTTTCTGTTCTTGTGTCAGTTTGCTGAGAATGATGGTTTCTGTCTTCATCCATGTCCCTGCAAAGGACATGAACTCATCCTTTTTTATGGCTGCATAGTATTCCATGGTGTATATGTGCCACATTTTCTTTATCCAGTCTATCACTGCTAAGTGTTTGGGTTGGTTCCAAGTCTTTGCTATTGTGAACAGTGCTGCAATAAACATACACATGCATGTGTCTTTATAGTAGAATGACTTATAATCCTTTGGGTATATACCCAGTAATGGGATTACTGGGTCAAATGGTATTTCTGGTTCTAGATCTTTGAGGAATTGCCTTGTTGCCTTCCACAATGGTTGAACTAATTTACACTCTCACCAACAGTGTAAAAGCATTCCTATTTCTCCACATCCTCTCCATCATCTGACTTTTTAATGATCACCATTCCTGACTTTTTAATGATCACCATTATAACTGGTATAAGATGATATTTCATTGTGGTTTTGAATTGCATTTCTCTAATGACCAGTGATGACAGGCCTTTTTATCATATGTTTGTTAAGATCCTGTTATTCTTATATTGTCTGGTATTATGGGATTATATTGATGAAGTCCACATAAGGATCTGGCTTCCACAGTTTTCAGCAAACCCATAGAGGCTGAAATATAACATGTAGCAGGGGAAAAATAATAAGGTGAATGTAGCTGAAATTTTCATTGAAAAAAGCAGTGTAAGTAAGATATTAACTGATTAAAGTCATTAGAATACCAACTCCACATGGGCAAGAACTTTGAATTTCTCTAACAGCTCTATTTCTCCTACCTGGCCCATAGTTTAATATATATCTGTTGATTACATGTTGAATAATAAATGTACAGATAATTTCTCTGTTTACATATATTAAAACATGGTCTTTAGCTATGACATACGACTATATGCCAAATGTTGACAAAAATTATTGTTAATTTTGAAAGCCTTATATCTCTCTTCTTTATTTAGTTGGATTATTGTTGGCTGCCTATCTTCAAGCCCAATTTTCCAGACCTGCTAAGAATTTTCCAAGCTGCTCAGTTTTTTTAATAATTTTTTTTAGCCAATCCCTTTTTCTACTTAAATATTTGAGAGACAATTTTTGTTGCTGAAAACTAAGAATCCTGGCAGATAGGGGATCCCCGTGCTCCTTGGAGCCTAGAAGAGATTTCATCGCAGGGATACAGTCTAGACATAACAGCTGGGTCCTCTGCCATTTCTTCATTGGAAATTTCTTCTCTTAGGGTAGAGGAAAGTCTTCTGGGAGGGAATTGGAATGAATCATGAATTTGCTGTTAATAACACTTTGTACTTTCCTTGCAAATTTTGTTCCTACCAGAGCTCAAAATGTTTTATAAATCCAGCATTTTGTTCTATGGCTGCTTTTTTCCAAGGATATTATATTTGAGGATAATATGTGTTTCTAGAAAAATTTCCAAAGAATTGTTACATGTGAATAGAAACTGAAGCAAACCTTGCCTCTGACCCATGCTAAAATAACACTCTTTTGTTAGCTGGAGGGTATTAATAACCATGAGGGTGATATTTCAATACTACATGCATTCCCTACAGGAGGAAAAGCTCTAGAATCAGTCCTGCAGTTATTTCAACTACTTGGCCCCTTCCATAAGGATTCAAGACAGGTCATGAAAGACGTTTTTTTGACACTCTTTACTGTTGTAGTAGTCATTTCAGTCCTAATTTCTTTCCAAGAATGTAACATCACAATGCAAAATAAAATGACTGTCTCTTTTATACCTCTCTATTTATTAAAAAGCACATAATTTTTCACTAAAACAAATTATTACCAAATCAGATAAACCTGAGCTCCAGGATTTGATTTATTTACACAGCTAAGTGAGAAAATTCTTGGCCTCCTTCTCCCCCATTACAGTTTCCAAATCTTCGCCTTTAATTTCTGTGTGTGATTAAGCATTATGTTTAGAAGTAACTAACAAATTATAGATCACATTATTTCTGTAATCAGCAGTCTCCAAGATGATCCTCAATGGCCTCTACATTCTGGTATTCACATTCCCATACTGTAAGAGGGATAATTTGTGTGACGAATAACATGCTATACATAGTGATGTTCTACTTCAGGGATTACGTTATACAATTGCAACCATCTTGGGCTCACTCTGTCTCTTATGTTGTGAGAAGCCCACGTGAGGAACTACAACCCCTGGCCAACAGGCAGCACAGAACTGAGAAACTGAGGCCTGCCAACAACAACATGAGTGAGCTTAAAAAACAATTCTCTAGCCCCAGTCAAGCCTCAAGATGACTACAGTCCTGATTAGCAGCCTGACAGCAATCTTGTGTACTAGAATTAACCATTAAAGTTGCTCCTGGATTCTAGACTCTCTGAAATTGTGTGAGATAATGCACATTTTTTGTCTTCTTGCTAAGTTATGCATCAATTTGACACACAGCAGTAGACAGCTAATACTTTTTTCATAGTACCAATCTGATAGAAACAAATTTTTGTGAAAAATTGTCTAGATGTATAATCAGTTTGCATATGGTACATGAAAATCAAGATGCACAATTAATGATCATCCACAATGATTAGTGCCTCTATCCTGAATTTTACTTAAAATTCGCATTTAGCCATTGATATATTAACAAAAATAATATGAAAGAAAATTAAAGGCAACTTTGGACACTATTTAAACAAAGTTCCTCATGAATTTATATTGGCTACCTAAAAAATCTTTTGGTTTTAAATTACTATCAAAATTACTTCACTTTTCTATTATATTCTATGCTTATAAGCAAAGACACTGAATATAAAGGGGATTTCTCAAGACAAACTGACAGATTCTATGTCAAAAACGTGAAAGTCCTTAATCCTTTTGATTCATTATGGAATACATTAAGTGACACCATCAGGCAGATATTGTTCTAGGCACAGAGAGTAAGACAGCAGTAAGCAAAACAAAATAACAATATCTCTGCCCTTAAGTAGTTTATATTTTAGTAATCTCTCAAAGTATTTAAGATAGTTGGACAACAAATTATTTAGTCAATATCGGAAGATCTTACTCTATGTGGCATCATGCTTTTTCATAAGAAATAAATATTTGTCTTGTGTTGAAGTTTGTCTTCCTATGAATGACATGCAATAGCTTTAGCTTTCCCCTCTAAGTGACACTATGCATTTTTACCTTTATTTTATGGATGCCCTTCAAAATGGCTGAAAATTAGCTATTATATTTCCATGTGGTAGTCTCATTACCCCTATTTTTTTTAAACAGGTTAAAACTTCAGCAATTTTGTATGCACTTTTAAAAATCTGAATACATTCAGTGTAAAGTACAGTCATTTATTTAGGCTAAATGGATTTTATGTTTGCACATTTTTGCTTTATGATAAACTCTATCATAACGTTATATTATTTAGTTTTTCTCTGTATACATTAATATAGCATGGGTCATACATATAATATCTGCTTTTAAATGTTTCATTGTTGGGAAATGAAATTTTCAAATTATCTGCATTTTAATGTAGTGCATGCCTCCAAAGACAAATGTCATGGTTTTGCTTTGGTGGACATAAAGTGAAAGTGCAGCTCTTATGGTGCCATCTTGTGATAAGTCTGTTTGAAAATATAGTACAGATGACCCAATGTAGTCAGAGGGACCTATTTCACTGTTTGTGAACAGGTAGAATCTGTAAAAACTGTCCATCTCTGTCTTGTCAGATGAATGTAATGCACCTTGAGAATGGAAAAAGACATTTAGTGCATACAGTAAAAAATGAAGGCTAGTGTGAGAGATGAATAAAATGCCAGGAAGAAAAATAACTCTTGTATTTAAAACATTTTTCATTTTTAATGCAATATCTCTTCTTGGTGGCTGAATTCTTTGACAACAAAATAAAACCTTGAGTATTTAGAAGTTGTTGTCAGGACAAAAGATAAGTGATCAATTTTCTTCACAATGTAAATCAGCTCTCAGTGCATCATCTTGGAGCTTTCCATTGTCTGTCAGTGACTCACAACATTTCCAACTGTAGCTTTGTGTTTCCTCCAAATTTGAAAAGACAATCTATGACTCATTGACAGACAATGGCAAACTCTCTTCAAGAAAGCAGGGGGCAGGAGATCTAAACATCTGGGAACTAAGCTTTAAAGAACTAATTTAAGAGTTAAGATGCTGCTGTCCACCTCCATCTGTGCATCTCTTCTCCTGAAAAAGGTTTACTCGTTCTTCTTTAGATAGAGACGAAAATGTATTTTGTACAATGGAAATATCAACTTTCAACTGCTAGAGCAATATCCTCAACCACGTGGCACAAGGTTAATATTTTTTTCTATCACAAGAAAAGCTGAAATACATTGATATGTTATTGTTGTTTTTGATACTCGTAATTTATATTATTTTTTCTAAGTATACGGATAAAATAGAGGACTGGCAGAGAACCACAGTTTAACAAATATTTAGTCATATTAATATGCTATTCTGTAATATAATCAAATTTGAATTTTATTATATTATAAATGTAAAAATTATAAATATAACAAAAATTATAAATATTTGTTAAACCACAGTTTAACAAATATTTAGTCATATTAACATGCTATTCTATAATATAATCAAATTTGAATTTTATTATATCATAAATGTAATAAACTGTTTTTTATTATATTATAAATGTAATAAACTGTCTTAAATGTATAAACTTGGTTTTTGCAATTATCTTTATGTTGTGCTTATATCTTAGTGTTTATCTCTATAAATATGTTGCTTTCATCTGATCTCATTTGAAACCAACAAATAATGTGGTATCTCTCCCCTTTATATTTCAGACTGATACACATTTCTCAGAGGTCTTTTTTTACATCTAGTTATCTTTCAGAAGGCATAATATATACATTTTTCACTCTGTAAGAGTTTTATGAAAGTCCCATTTTTTTCTTAAACACTAAACACTAGTTATCTTTTTCTATTTAATAATAAATGTTAATAGAGTCAAAAATGCAATGCCATTCATAGGTAAATAAATTGTTAAAATGTTTGAATCTTTCAGTTATACTACACTAGGTAGTCAAAAATATCCAATGAATATCTGTATTTCACATAATATCATGTTTATTTGCTCTTTCTTAATGATTTCCATTGGCAACAAAAATAACATACGAACTTTCCAAAATGCTATGTCTCTGGAACAGATTATGTCAAGAAAATTTTTTATTATAATGATTTTCTATTAAGAGACCCTTTTGCTACTATTGTTATTGTTGAGTGTGTGTTTGTGTGTGTATATGACCCGTTTTTATATAATTACTCTGCAATCACAAAATCTTATTGGTTTGCAAGTGTTCTTGGAAGACTCCAAGTCATCTTCATATCAATATAGACAATTCCTCTTAGCATCTCTGAGAGGCTAACATCTACTTCCTGTATAAGTACCTCCATTTATTACACTTAAAAAATAGGATCAACTTGGCATCAGCTATGTTCCAGATACTCTCTGTTATGATTTGGCTATGTCCCCACCCAAATCTCATTTGAATTGTAAAATTCCCCATGTGTCAAGGGTTTGATCAGGCGTAGGTTATTGAATCATAGGGCAGGTCTTTCCCATGCCATTCTTGGGATAGTGAATAAGTCTCATGAGATCTGATGGTTTTATAAAAGAGAGTTCCCCTACACACACTCTCTTGCCTGCCACCATGTAAGATGTCACTTTGATCCTCATTTACCTTCAGCCATGATTGTGAGGCTTCCCCAGCCATGAAGAACTGTGAGTCAATTGAACCTCTTTTGTTTATAAATTACCCAGTGTCAGGTATGTCTTTATTAGCAGCATGAGAATGGACTAATACACTGTCTTAATGCTGCAGTTAGCAAAATGAATACTGTGTGTGTTTGTTCCCAGACAGCACTCTTTCTCCTTAGAGAGATGAACCAACAAGCAAATAACTAGACAATAGTATGCTATGTGTCACGATGGACTAAAGTCTCTAGAAGGTAGAGAGAAACTATCTCTTTGAAAAGTTAGAAGACCTCATAAAAGAAAGAATATTTGAGACCGCGAGCAGTGGCTCATGCCTGTAATCCCCGCACTTTGGGAGGACAAAGCGGGCGGATCACGAGGTCAGGAGTTCTACCAGCTTAACCAACATGGTGAAACCCTGTCTCTACTAAAAATACAAAAATTAGCCAGGCATGGTGGTATGTTCCTGTAATCTCAGCTACCCAAGAGGCTGAGGCAGGAGAATCACTTGAACCCAGGAGGCAGAGGTTGCAGGGAGCTGAGAGCGCACCATTGCACTCCAGTCTGGGTGACAGAGCAAGACTCTGTCTCAAAAAAAAAAAAAAAAAAGAAAAGAAAAGAAAAAATATTTGAGTTAAATTTCAAACAATTTTTGCTGAGCAATTGAAAAATAAAGCAGAAAGTGTATAGTCCAAATAAGCGTAAGAGAAACAGCAGATATTTAGATGTGTGAGTGTGCATGATAATCTAGATAAGTCAAATTTTCAGAATTTACGTGTAAGAAGTTTGGAGTTTGTGGAAGGATGAAAAAGAACACCTGAAATACATTTCTTAAGGATGGTGAAGCCCTGGATTACATTTCAGAGTTTGGATGTTATTCTCTAGGTGAAAGGTAATAACTGAAGTTTGGCAAAGAGAAAAGGATGTGCTCATTTTATATTTTAGGAAGTTCTTTTTGACACCAGAATAAAGGATGAAAATTAAGGTTTGGAAACTTAAAGCATGGATATCAGTAAGCAGGCTATTATAATAGACCAAATGAAAGATCAATGGAAACTTAAACCAGGAGTGGGACAATAGAGAGAAACATTTAAAAAATCAAAGAAATAAAAGCAGCTTTTAGAACAATATGCCTTGTTAAAAGTCAAAAATTGCCTTCCTATAAATTTAGTCATTCTGTACCAGTTTTGATCTCAGCTCTGACATCTCTACATATATTAATTTCAATTAAAAATATATATACACATAAATGCATACATGTGTGTATGTAATTTATTTATATATGTCATTTATATTTATATATGTAATTTCAGAATCATATTTTCAATCCATAATTTTTCAGATCAGATATATTTATATTTGAAAATTTCTTATATCATCATTTTCCCCTTATCATCTTGATGGCTCTCCTCCAGATACGCTCTGTTGTCTCAAGGTTCTTCCAAAAAACCTCATACTCAAATTTTTATGTTTTTACTGAGTCATATTATCTATAGTTATATTCTGTGTTGTATATTTTGATTCCTATAGTAAGAAAATTATACCTCCTTTACCTATTTCAAATATACTCACAATGCTAACTTGTCTATTTTCTCTCATCTTCCCCTGATTGTCTAGAGTAAATTGCACAATTAATATAGCCAAAGAATTATAAAGGGGTTATTATCACAAATGAAATAGTTCATCCAAATAAAAGTTAACATATGTCACTGTACTAATAGAATTAAAGAGCTATAATTATATAATTAATTTAGTTCTTTTTTAACAAGTCTGATTATAATCAGACTACATAGTGTTTCTCTAATTATAAATAAATTTACATTTTTGTGATTAAAGCTCTTAATCCATTCAGTTTTACAGGGCTGGGAAATAGCTTGGAATCAAAAGGTCCAGTACTTTCAGTTAAACTTTTTTTAAAGTGAAAAATGAAGTTGATATATTAAATGTTTTATTTTAACTTAAAGTGACCAAGTTAAAATATCACAGAGTAGCATTTTTGCAGACAGCTGGCTATGTAGGCCATTGGCTGAATTTTTTAAAATTAATTTTAACTAAATTTTTTTGCTAGATATACATCAAAATTTCTACATTTAACACCCTGTTTCCTAGAGCCAAGACCACTCAAGCTCTTTTTAACTTTAAATATATATATATATATATATATATATATATATATATATATATATCTTTCTCAGTATGGAATATTGAAGTAACTACTGACTGGATAATTAGCCAACATTAGCCTACCAGAAAAAAAGGTAACTGTTACTTTCTGTGTTTCACTTGCAATGGGCAGCTGATATTCTAGGAAATAAAATCATTGCTATCTTCATACATAAACAAACATTGACTTAGTAATACTGTCATCTGTCAATCTTTGTTGTTAAAGATGACTGCACTAACATAGATGTATAGTTTGTGCCTATGACGATGGCTGTTAGAAAGGCACAGAAGTTTTCATTTCAAGGGAGCAATTAGAGAAATGCATGGAATCTTAATTTCTCAATGTGCTCAATAGCAGAGGAGGACATCTGGCTGTAAGCAGGCCAACATGCAATCAAATTAACATTATGAGAGTACCACTGGCAATTCTCATTTTCTTCCCAACATAGACTATGTTTTAATTCTTTGTAGTATAAAATATTATCATTTTATTTAGATGATCTGCTAGGAATTTCATCTCCAAAGGGCAGTAATGTCATAATAGTTTTGAAAAGTGACTCTATCCTCTATTTCTCTCAATAAAACCTGGGTAGATTTGGTCTAGCAAAGCAGAAAAGTTGTCATGCTGTGGCTTAGTTTTCTCTGGCTGTTTTTCCAGAGGGGCCACAGCTTACCTATCTTTAAGGAGGTAGGGAACAAGATTATCCTTTCAACAGAAGATTGAGGCTTTTAGTCTCCATCAGTCTTTGTGGTGTCTTACAATATTGCTGGCATGTGCTATCTCTGCATGGGACTGGATAACTGTTTTTGAGGCTAGTCTCTCATGAGCAAAAGTAATAGCTAGTCAGGAGTATAATCAATATGAAAAATAAATTTAACATATTGTTATAAAGTTAACATATTTTCTAATGATGGTGTATGTCCATAATTTAGACTTTTAAGTATGATATATATATGAAATCATATTAATTTACAAAATGACTACCAACATGTTAGCAAGTACTTGAACTATAATGCAGCTCTACGTGTGTGTGTCTGTGTGTGTGTGTGTCTGTGTATGTGCAGTGTAGTATATACATTCTAGAAAACAAATAGGTAATTCAGCAAACAAATATGTTTAATGACTGTCCTGGTAGTTTTGTTATTGGTCAAAACACAAATCTATATTTTGGCTGTCATATGCTATTCAGTAATCCTCATCATTCATTATTTGAATAAAAAATCATTTGTTTTCTTTATTGCAATATCCAAGCCATTTAAATAAAACAATGAAGAGTATACAAGGAAATTTAGTTTCTTCCCAGTCTAGGCTCCAAGTCCCCTGCTCAGGCAAGTAACACTCTCAGTAGCTTCTTGTATATTCTTTCAGAATACTTTATGCAGTTGTGATTAGAAGTGTATAATATTCTGTTTGCTCATTTTAATCATTAATAATTTATTTAACCTTCGAAAAAGTTTTATTTTTTATTGTTACTATAATGGAAAAGTTAGATTATTACAATAGAAAATGATCCCAATGAACTTACTCAAACTCTGTTTCCACAAATTATAGTTGGTTGCTATTCCAAGATACAAAATGAACATCGAGGTTTCAGGTATAGGAGAAAAAGGAGACCAAAATTATATCAAATTAATTTTGATAGATATGTTCTTGATGCATCAATGCAAAAAATGCAAGTCTTGCTTTACAAAATTTTAAGTTAGGACACTTGAAACCGAGGTGAACACTCCGTCTTCAGAGTGAATTTTTCTACAGGGAAAAAAAAAATATATATATATATATATACACACACATATATATATATACACACACATATATATATATATATATACATATATATATATACATATATAAAGGAAAATCAATCACCATGTGACTCAACATCTCCCAGAAAAAAAGAAGTGAATACTACCCAAACTATTTTGGGAATTTGGTAGTTAATTCCAACAACAACAACAACAAAACTAAACTTTAACTATAGATGTGGTCATGTGTAGAAACGTGAGATAAGTTTATAATCATTTCTGCCAAGATGTTTTCTCAAATATCCCTATCACGTATTAGAAAACACCAAATAAGGACAGGCGCGGTGGCTTAACACCTGTAATCCCAGCACTTTGGGAGGCCAGCGCAGGTGGATCACGAGGTCAGGAGTTCAAGACCAGCCTGGCTAATATGGTGAAACCTCGTCTCTACTAAAATTACAAAAATTAGCCGGGAGAGGTGGTGCACGCCTGTAGTCCCAGCTGCTCGGGAGGCTGAGGCAGGATAATTGTTTGAACTCGGGAGGCAGAGGCTGAGGTTGCTGTGAGCCAAGATCGCGCCACTGCACTCCAGCCTGGGAGACAGAGCGAGTCTCCGTCTCGAAAAAGAAAAATAAAAGAAATCACCAAATCCGCATTGTAGGAAGAGGACAAAAACAAGGAAATGCAAGAATGGGTTCAGAGTTGAAGACGTAAGCTATTCTCGAAGTGGAATCGTGGTAAGTACATGGGGAAGGTGAGAGCAATAAAGTACCTTTCTTCCATCGCCGTGCTCAAACAAAATGAGAAAATCAGTAACCTCTTCAGCGTTCACCTTAAAGTCCAAAGAGTGACAACCTCATCTTTTGATGTTCTCTCTCAGCTACTCCCAATCCTCCACTATCCTGGAGAGCAATCGATTATTCTCTGTTGTAACATCTTGCCTAATCCTATCCAATTTAAGAGTAATAAACTGCACCGGTAAGCAATTTATATGCCAACCCTTCACATTATAGCTGAAAATAGTTTTGAAAAGGCTAACAGACAAGTCCATAGCTCTTTCATGTTAATATTACTATAGTACTCATTAAGTTTAAAAATTTCAAGCACTGGGCCTGGCGCAGTAGTTCACGCCTGTAATCCCAGCACTTTGGGAGGCCAATGAGGGCAGATCACGAGGTCAGGAGTTCCAGACCATCCTGAGCAACATGGTAAAACCCCGTCTCTACTAAATTAGAAAAAAATTAGCCAGGCGTGGTGGCACACGCCTGTAGCCCTGGCTGCTCAGGAGGCTGAGGCAAGAGAATCTCTTGAACCCGGGAGGCAGAGGTTGCAGTGAGTGAGATTGTGCCACTGCACTCCAGCCCGAGCAACAGAGCAAGACTCCATCCCCCAAAATAAAAATAATAATAATTTTTTTTTTAATTTCAAGCACTGAAACAACTAACAGAAGAAAGCAGCCTTATAATGTTTCTTAAATAATACCTGCGGTATGAATCTAAGTTTTAATTCATTAAGCATGTCAGGAACTAGAGCCCTTAAAAATGTCATATAGAATGTATTCATATTTGGAAAGGAGGACAAACATAAGAAAAAATTTTAATTATTAAGTATTAATAATAACAACGGGAAAATATAAGTATAAATGTTAAAATATTTAGAAAATTGGAGCAGAGTGAAAGTATCAAGTAATAAGCTTAAGACTAGGGAGCAGTAAGGGGGGAAACATACTTATGTTAATGGTTACAGCTGAGGAAAGATCATATTATGTTACATCCAGCATTGTCTTTTATTTGTCCCATGTATTAGGATAAGCATTTCAGATCACAAACATAAACTTTTTTACAGGATCGAGTGTCAAGTAAAATGGCTAATGTGAACAATAGAAAGACTAAGAGTGAAATAAAGGAAGAGGAAAATTTGTTAGGTTAAGAAAGATTTTAAATTACTAAAAAAAACTGAGAACCGGACTGGCAAAAACAGAGAGCCAAGGAAAATGAAATAACAGGATATAATGAGATAAGAAAGTGTTATAAGGAAGAGAATGCATGCCATTCTACCAAAAAAATCATAGTACAACAAAAAATCATGGGCAGATTTACAGGTTTACTCCCCAAAATCTTAACATCTGCATAGCTTAAGCAATCAATCAGTATATGTCAATAATATCTAAATTGTCAAATGTCAATAGAAACATTGCATTCTCATGTGTTCCCATTCTGGGCTAACGAGGTAATTGCATAAAGCTTGTATCTGGAATAAATGGAATACATGAAAGTGCATTTCAATTAGAGTCTACTTCTTCTTGTGCTGAAGTTACCTGATTTAAAAGAAACAATTTTAGTACATCTATTTGTCACACTCTTTCTTGTTCATTTAAATGATAGTTGATAAATTTCATTCTGAATATATTTGCTGTTTGGCATTAAAGCTATTAAACTAAAAAAAAAATCAAAAAAGTTATGTTAACATTGTGTGCCCTCACAAAAGGTATGGAATATGTAATTAGGATTTGTAATATACCTAGGAAATATGGAAACTAAAACAACTTGTTTTTTGATGGCTCTATTATATTTGATAATTTTCCCTGTAAGTTATACACATAAGAAACTGTGTTAAAGGTCAATAGCAATAGTAAAAGTTAATTTAGAAATTTAGAAGTGACAGTTTTGGACACACATTCAATATAAAACAATTGCAATAAACATTTATTCAGTCCTTTGTCCTAAAGCAGCATGGCTGTTAAATTACTTCTCATAATGGTAGTTCTTAGTTTAATAAATAAATAAATAACCCACATCTGTTCATGCTTAAACTAAAAATATGAGTACATTATTTAGCGAAAGGTCCTCTGGAAAATAGCTCAGCAAGCTTCATTTATTTTCCTGAAACAAAACATGAAAGTAAATTGTCTCCTATATAAAGAATTTTATAAATTTAAATTTAGAATTTTTAGAGGATTAGAGAAGAGGAAGCAACATATATAGGCTTAACAAATAATTCTCATGTTTTAAAAAATATTTCCAACTAGATATATTACAATATTTGCCAAAGAATGGAGTGAAAGTACAAACGCATATTTTTTACTACTAATAACTATAAGGAATAACAAATTTTTAAATGTGAACAGGCCCATGAGAATCCCAGCATTCCTGATAGCTCCAGTCTGGCAGTGAGTGAATTCCTACTAATATAATTATGTGCAGTAATTTTTTGTTGAGTGAAAATGCAGTTATGGCTAAGTTTCTTGCTTAGGAAGGCATACTTATGTTAGGCCTAACCACCTAAAACAGCCATAATTCAACTCAGAAATTAATTGGTCTGTGCCTTAAACAAAACTTGCATATTAAGCATTAAAGACAAAAAAAAAAAAAAACAAAAAAACGAAGAATAACATCCTTAACAATATGAGGGAGTTCACAAGCAGGTAAGATATTGAAAAAGAAATTTAAGAGACTCTCATGGCCTTACTGAACACTTTTCATTTTTGGATCATGCCAAGCTGCTTTAGATTTCAGAATCATCAGCTCTTGCATCTGACATAAAGACTTTCCTCTCTTTATCAGGTCAATGCCTCCTCTTCTTGCTTTTAGGTCCGAGATTCAATGCCACTCTGTTGGGTGTGGCTTCACTTACCATTGAATAGGTTAGATCCCAGAAATAGATGTCATTCTGTCCCTATTTGCTTTTCCTTAATAGTACTCATCTCAATTTCAATACATTATCATTATCTCTTTAATTTCTTTTGCAAAGGCAAGAACCAAGGCTATCTCATATGTGCTGTAAATCCACACATGTAGATTCTCAAAAAAAAAAAAGAACTATATGGACTGAATAGTTTATCAGTCAGAATTCCTATAGTCCTTATTTCACTTAAATGTATGAAGTGGTATTATGACCATTTACTTTAGAAAAAGAAGTTCTACAGAGTATTTTTTCATAGTCACACAGCTATTGGATGGCACAACTTGTATTCTAATCTAAACCTCATCTCCTCCCACCGTGTCAACTTAAGGTACTATTGACTTGATAATTATGTAATAAATATGTTCATAAACGTTTCCTAATGTTCTGTGCAGAATTTCTCACAAATTGCCTCATTTTTTCTTAATGAGTAACATCAATTTTACTAAACATAGAACCTCCCTACTCTTAGAAATGCAATAATGTCCTTTCTTAAGAGGCAATTTTAATGTCTGATTAAATTTATTTATTTACATTTATTCTGCACATTTATCCCGGTAGAAAAACTAGCAGTGGAAGTTTTGTCAATATGAACAGCATGTAAAATATTACTTATTATACAGGCTAATTCTTGTCACAATAGCATACACTGTTGTGCATAATAGTCTAATATTGGTCTTTAATGATTGCCATTACAGAAGGGAATAATTATTAATAAGGACACTAAAAGATAAAGATGCTGGATTTTTATGGTAAAGTGCTGATTTGTTTCAGAAGGAAATTTTTGGATTTAGCATTTTCAATTGCAATCCAACATTCCTTGTTGGCGGGGGGGAATGATGACATTCTCAAATATGTAAAAATTTTTACATTTACATTCTGTTGATGCTAAGAAAATTAGTAATCCTTACTTTAATTGCATATATAATGGATCTCCCAAGCAGAATAATAAATTATAACAATTGTACTGTAATAGGTAAAAATTATCAGCATTCCAGAGCATGACGTGAAAATTACTTGAGAAATTGTGAAAATAAAATACCTTGAACTCTTATTGAGGAAGACATGCCTTGGCAATACATAATATATTGCACAGATCAACTAAGTTTTAAGCATTATTCTTAAATATGAGCCAAGGGTTATCAAGTGTAAGCTACGAGACATGTCACAATTAAGAACTTCATTTGCAGATAGAGAAAACCCCTTAGCAATAACCTCAGCTGTTCCATAGAGGTTTTGTTTTGTTTTTAAAATTTTTTTCAACAGGCAATCCCAGCACAACAAGATGGATGGAGTTCAGAAAAGGACTGAAGAAGGGCAGTTAGGGAAGGCTTCTCGGAGGAAGCCTTCACTTGAGAACTAAAAGGTGGTGAGACATTGACCTGAGAAGGGGAAAAGGCCTCCCAGTTAAGGACTGTTGGAGAGTTAAGGACTCTCCAAGAACTTGTCTCTCTGACAAGCCGCATTTATTTCAGAGAGCATTACAAACTAGAAGAATTTGTAACTGATCATGCCATATTCATATAAAAGGACGAAAGAAACAAAAATACAAAGTGACGTTTAGGGAGATCTATCTTGTGCTCACTCGCAAAGCTTCCTTACTGTGTGTGTGCCTAGTTCTCCAGATTCAGTATCTTTCCTAGCCTAGATAAAATAGTTACTTGAGTTCAGTTAACGCCCATTCTAAAAGCTCCAGGCTATGATTTTACTAACTTTTTGAACAACCAGAAGAAAACAAAAAGAGATATTTGCTCTTGAAACAGTAGAGAAATGTAGGATAACTGATGAAATAATAATTGAAGAAAAGTAAATAGAACTATAAAAGTTGGAGGCAGCATATAGGAATGAAAGGCATTCATCCACACACCATGTTAAGTCATTTTCTCAAGCTTGGAAAAGAAAACAGCAATAAGCATGGAAAATGCAGCAAATTGCGTATTCTAATCTATTTCCCAGGGCTTTCAAGGGAACAACACGGGGGAAACTTTAAAATACAGCAACCAAGCCACTTACAACCAAATCTCAGCAATGTACCTTTTAAGAGGGCCAAAAAATAAAGAGGAAAAAAATATTGAGTGGGAAAGGTAAATACTCGAAAGATTGCTTTTACCTACAGATCTACAAATATCACTGAAGTGGAGTCAAATGCCTGGCATTTCTGTTCATACTTGACTCCACTCCAAAGTAGTACATTAAGAGAATACAGAACAACAGGCACTGTGGTGATTATGTATAATGGCAGGGCATTTGTGGCAGCCAAGCCTAGCTGTTGAGTGCTCTGGGCCATTCACTTAGCATATAGAAACACAGTCTATGAAAACGACTGTGAGGCTCATCAACTTAAAACGGAATTTAGACAGAGCTCAGGGTAGAATGGCAACAATAATGGAGTCCTCTAAGGAAACATTAAATAGAGTCATTAGCTTGAAGAAATCTGAGAAGCTGAATATTTACTGATATTTAAACAAATTATGGCTTACCCCTCAAAGGAAAGTAATGCATGCTTTTTATTCCATTGGGCATCACAAAAAGGAAATGAATTTAAATTGAACTGTGAGATATTTAAGTTAGACATAAAGAGATATTTCCAGGTAGTGAGAGAGTGTGGTTTAAAAAATTAACTTTCTCCGGAGGTCATTAAATGTATGCCATCTTAATTGGGTTAAGCCTACTGTCTCTAATTTTCCATCACGTGTTTTCTTCACTGCTGTTATGTTACTAACCCTGTTATTTTGGCATTATAACAAATTATATTTCTATTATGATGGGACATATTTATTTGACCGACTGCCTTTCACTCTCTCCTTTTAAAATATGTATAACATACAAGGACTACAACCAAAATGACTTGTGCCAGTCCAACGTATTTTTCTTTGTTCTTTTGTGTAAAGATACTGTGGAGCACATGCTTACTCCATGTTGATTTTTCACTTTTGGAAAAGGTTAGGACAGTTTGTCTGCTCCTAGAAAGACTAAAACCTGGGATAAAATACAATATTCCAAATACTCATTAAACTGGTTTTGTATACAGTTTAAAAGCATTCCTCAAGGGTGGGATTGCTCATTGTACTATGCTGTCTTCCAAGATGGGAGTGTGTATTCCCAGCAAACTAAATCACCAAACTATCTGGGAAGAGTTAAAGAGGTAAAAATAAATAAATAAATAAATAAATAAATAAATAAATAAATAATTTTTTATATTTAAGAAGATTAAGCTCCATTTGCCCAAACCTTTGTCCTACTGCATTAGTACTAGGTCCAATCTGATCATTCAGGGAAGAAATAGAAAATCTTAGACTATTAAAACAATCCAGTGACCTCTGCCCCCCGAATACTTACTCTGACATTCTAAATCAAATTCTTCCATTTATTTAATTAATCCTCAGATCAGTTTCTAGAAGGAAAAGTTAAAATATAAAATGACAGTCAAATTATTGATCCCACTTGATTTAAATATTCAGAACTGACCCATTTGTCAAGTAGAGAGTTGTTAAAAAGATTAGCTTCTGAACTTATAAATAAATACCTGTGAATGAACTCTCCAATGTGATAGCCAATAGCCACATACGGCTTTTTAAGTATAAACTAATTAAAATTTAAAATCCAGTTACTTAGTTATACTAGCCACATTTTAAGCATTCAGTTGCCACATGGGGCTAGTGGCTACCAAATTGGTTAGCACAGATTTAGGACATTTTATCATCATTTGAATTTCTATTGGACTGTGATGACCTAGACAATTTATGTCATATGAAATTTTAGTCATTTTTCTTAATTTCATTCATTATATTATAATTGAATTCTCTGTAATTTAGATCATAGTTTATCAAAATATTGTCCCCAGATTAGACAATGTTAAATGACTTGAATCTACATTAACTAAGTTCTTCTCTGCTCTGTCATTAACTGAGTGACCCAGAGCAAGTAACTTAATCAATTCATTCACTCGTTTATTCAAGAAGTATTTCCTGAGCATCAACTATGTTCAAGGTATTGTATTGAGCAGTGGATAGATGGCAATGATCTAACCAATGCCCCTGAACTTGTGGAACTTACATCCTAATAAGAAAAGAAAATTGCATGCAAAAACAATGTGTAATATAATATCACAAAATATTAATTACTCCAACAAAAATTATGCAGGACAAGGAGTAGAGATATCCTCTCTATAAAAGTGACATTTGGGAGAGAAGCCATGTTTATATCCCTACCAGACACTCTTTATATATAAACACTCTTTATATATGATATCCCTATCATACCTATGTACCAGTTCAGAATCTCTCAGCCTCGTCTGTCTGGTCTTTCGAACACCTGTTCTTCCCCAGCTTCTGCTATGTAAAGTAACTGCACATGGGCTCTGACAACTTCATTCAGACACATCACCCAAGAATCACTCACATATCTCTTGCATCCTGCTTCAGACAGAGGCTTCCCTATTGATGCTTAGGCAAGAGACACACTGCCTGAATTGCTTGGTCTCTGTTCACATACAATCTGGAAACACAGAGGAGTCAATGCCTCAAGGTGAATACTTTAATCAATGAGGGGAGGGGGCTGAAGGACAAATTCTTCTCACTTCATCCTTCTGGAAGTAAATCCTGGGACACACTCTTTCATGACCTTGGAAGATGGCTCCACAAAATGGAAATGGATACATTAGCTGCACTGGGTGGCACGCAGTAGCCAGCTCTATAGCCCAGACTTTTTTTTTTTCCCCTCGTTACTCTCTGCCTCAGTCTCCCTTTTCTTCATTCCCCCTTTTATTCATATTTGCTTCCCTAGGATTGCACTCTCTAATTACATCACAAGATGTAAAGATTTGCGTGGTGAGAAACCCAAGAAAAGTTACTGAGAAAAGAACCTTCTAAACAGAGAAAATAAAAAATTCCAAGTCCTTAAGCCAAGAGCATGCTTGGATTGTTGAGATATGACTACATTTTTCAGTCTTGGTTTTCATGTCTATAATGGTTGATTAAAGTATCACTATTTATAAATACCTGTGTCTTTTATATGTAATATTTGCACATATATATTTATAAGATTATATCAATTGTTTTTTCTTTATCATTTTGGCCAAATTTCTTCTGCTTTTACAATTTTGCAATCTTATATATAGGCATCTTATGGAGTCTTTTATGCATAATGATTATCTATTAAGTCAGTCGACTGGCCTGACTGGCCTACTGTATTTGTGCAACTACCTTTGAAATTTGAATGAGGTTTTTTTTTTGCTTGTTTTTTGTTTTTTGTTTTACTTTTCTCATTGACTTAATAGGTCAGTGTTTTCTCAAACCCTCATGAATACCTACATTGACTAGAATCCTGTTTATTTTTAAAAGTTCCCCACTGCAATAAATCATTTCAGCTGTTATGGGAGTAAACCTCATAATCTGTATTTTTATCCTGCACCCCAGACAATTATGAGAATGTCCTCTGAAGACTACACTTTTGAGAAACATCACATTTTGCAGTATTCACAAGTGCTCATGAGCCTACATAAAATTTTGGCACTCTAGTGATTTAGAAAACTTGGTCGTAAGCAAGTTCTTTCCATAAAGGGTTTACACTTATGGGACACAGACTGTTATAACATAAAGAGCTATAAATTGTCCATTTAAAACATTATTTATTGATGCAAACAATCCACACAATTCATAGAAAAGCAAACTTCAATTGATGTGTCAAGGGTGAAAACATTTTCACAATTAATTGCATAGAGCTACCTCTACTGAAGTTATCCTGGGTATTATTATTCAACAGTTTTTCATCACGGTAAATGATAAATCCATTAAAACAATTATTTTAAAAAATAGATGATGGCAGAACAAAAACAGCTGAGCCATTATTCTAGTAAAGTTTGGCATTCACTCTGCTCATGAGATGCAAATGTTCTTCTGTGAAAATGAAGCACTAAATATTAGCAGAGGGTGCGATGTCTGAAAAATTATTACTGAAATATCTGTAAGTATCATTAAATATTCAGGATGCATGGGGGCATTCTGAGCATTATATTACCACATCACTTTGTCCAAAATCCTTCAAGGATTCTTTTCAAGTTGCCTGAAAAATTAAGTTTATTCTCCTTGGCTTTTTATTTTACACGTTCTATGATATGGCACTGATTTACTCTTTCGATTTTCTCTCTTAACATCTAGTAGTACTGTTCATGCACTCTTCTGCTTGTTTCCAATAAAGTAGTGTTTCCCACAGGATGTCCCTGAGAACACTAATTTCAGACACGAATAAGTGTTGTATTTTAATTAAAAAAGTCTCCAAGGTCAAATGCATTTGGGGAACGATATGATAAGCAAAGTTAATCATGTCCCTTTTCTATAGTTCTCAGAAGCTTTAGGATGCTAGTGTGAATTAAAAATAGCCAGAGAGTGGATATAGAGTGAACTGTCTCCCAAATGAATTTTACATGAAACACCTTTTATTCGCCGAGTACCTGTTGAGTACTGTTCTGAAGGACACCATTTAGGAAACATTTGAGATGATGGAATGAACACGGGATTTGGAATCTAACGTCCTTAGAGTCAAATCACAGCCTCAACATTCACCAGTGATTCGACCTGGGACGGGTTAATCTTCAGATTTTTATTTCTTCCCAGTAAATCAAGAAGAGATGTGTAACTTAAAAGGTCATTGTAATAATTTAATAGCGAAATATATATTGAACATCTAATATTGATCTTGCCATATGTTATACGATCAGTAAATAATGGTTCTATTCCTTTTCCTTGGCTTCCACCCAAACTAAACTCTTCACAGTTTCCTTGACTAAACGAAGCTCTTCACTTTTGGTGGTTATAAAACTCAGAGAATTTGTGATTTCCATTGTCCCGATCCTTTAAGAAAATGAGTTAATACATGTACACATTTTTTGGTATAATCTTCAGCCTCTCTTCCTGACTGTTGTAATCCCCCTATCCTCCGTCCTTCAAATTCACCTTCTATGTAAGCCTTCCTTTGATCTTCACGATTAAAACTACTATCTCCTCTAATTGTATTTCCAATGGAAATTTTTCTTGCAGCATTATTTTATGTATCTCTATTCCTCTACTTTATTATACATTATTTGTGCTTAATTCTTTATCAATTATTCTCTGACTAGCATTGAAGTATTTTACTTGAAATAAATGATGGAGAAATGTTTTATATTTTTTAGGAAGATCACAAGCAGCAACACTGTTCTTGATGTGATGTTATGATGTTGTTCTTGTTATGCTGAGACATAGCAATAAGGTTTAAGAGTAATCATTGACATCAATAAACTACCTGTTGATCCCTGATCCATAATTTTTAATTAATTTTTTGTTATTTATTTATTATCTGTTTTAGAGACAGAATCTTCCTCTATTACCCATGCTAGCATACAGCTCTCAACAATCTAAAACTCCTAGGCTCAGGCCATCCTCCCTCCTCAGCCTCCTGAGTCCTGGGTAGCTGTAACTACAGATACATGCCACCATGCCTGGCTAATATTTTTATTATTTTATTTTATTTTATTTTGTGGAGAAAACGTTTCACTGTATGGCTCAGACTGGTCTCAAGCTCCTGGCCTCAAGTGATCCTCTGCCTTGGTCTTCCAAAATGTTGGGATGACAGGCTTATGCTACCATGTCTGGCCTGAATTTTTGTCTTTCTACTGCTTTGTGTTTGTTGGATGATGAAAAAGCTTGACTTACTCATGCCTCTTTCATTATCTTTTCATCATTGTCGGCCTAACATTCTTCTCCAAAATATTGGTATTATTTTTTCTCTTGAGGTTCTCAGGAAATATCTAAGTCTGTACTTTTCTGTTTCTAACATAAAGTGCATTTGGCTTCATTCAAAGGCTGCAAATTAATTCATAAAATTTAAATTCCTGTTCTAATTTTCTGCTTAAATCTCGATGTTGAGAAAATGCAGAACAGATTGATGAAAATGTGGTATTGTATTCAAACACTCTTGGGTTAAAATGTTGGCTTCATCTCTTATTTATGCATAGGAACTTCAAGTTTGGAAAATTTAGGCATACTCCTCAATTTTGTTATCTTTAGAAGGGGATAACACCACTTCCTAGGGTTATTGTGAAGAGTTAATGAAATAATATACATTCATATGCTGTACAATGAGAAAGGAATATATTTTAGATATTGTCATTCTGTATAAATGTAGTTTTATTATTTTAACATTTACAAAAACTTATATTATTTTAAAAGTTTAATTCAGGTATTCCAAAATATACTTGGTGCTATTTTCATATTCTTTATTTGTTATAATATTATTCAGGAAATAGGAAAGTTAATAGTTCCATATATAGACTGAAAATGAAGTTTTTGGGATCCCAGGCTGTTCCTCAGTGCTCATTTCTAGATATCAGCTCCCAGACTCCATAACAATCTTCTCACTAAGTACTCATTATGTACTAAAATCATTTCTCTTGAAATAATTTTTATCTATTTATTTTTATCTTATGTTTTAATAGAAAGTCACAATTAATCAAATAGAAAGTAAGAAGGAATAAATCCCACATCTGAAAGATGAAAGTTATGAGAACATAAAGACTTCTTTATGTGAAATTTGATTTAACATACAGTCTGGTGGAATATTTCAACATATCAATACTCATTGAGGCTAATACTCCAAAAGCAGGAATATTGGTGAACTTCAGATTTACCATAAGGACAGAGCCAGAGTCAAAGTTTGCTTCACTGCTACAGTATCAGGACTATAGGAATGCTACACTAATTTCATGCTAACCCCCAACTTGCTTAAGAAGCAATTGCTTATGGGCTTTGATATATGCGTTCTTGATATAGGGTCTCTCTTGTTCTCCAAATCACAGAAAGTCGCACCAATTGCTAATGAAATCTTAATTTCTGGTATCGGTATGGACTTCAGTCAGAAAAGAAATAGTCAAGGAAGAAAGAGAGACAGTATCTCTGAATATTTCAGAAGAAGATGAGGGAAATGCCATGTAAAAGACCAAAAAATCTATTTAAGTTAATATTAGAAGTAAAATTTTTACTCCAAGATAGAGTTAACACTGAAGATAATCAATTTGGGGCTGTGTTTCTATTGCTGTTTTCCTCTTATCACCATGTAATATATTTTTATTTTATAGAAAACAGAAGTCAGATTTCTTTAAATGCAGTCAAAAATAAAATAACAATAATGACTTGGCTTAAAATGTGTATTTTAAATGAATACAAGCATGCTCATTTTTAACTGATATTCCAGTTTCCTTGGTATCTAGGGAAAGAAAACTTATTATTTCTGTGGAAATAATGTTCCCCAATGGAGAGTGAAGTGTTCTATTTATCAGATCGCTGTTCTTTCTGTTGCACGAGAATTACCAGCAGATCACTACTCTCCACCTGATGCCTGCAATAATTTTAAGCCACCTTCTCTTGTGGCACAGTTTCCCTAAGTTGGGTACTCTCTTTTTTATTACAAACCACAACTCTTTCATTTTAGATCAATTGCTTCTTCCCAGGTTATACTAATTCTCATCTCTTCAGAAAGCGAGTGTACGTGTTTTTGAAGGTGTCATATCATTTATGACAAAAGAAAAGAGCAACCACATAGAAATCTCTAAAGGTAGAGAGATTGGAAATGTGCTCTGAAGTGGAAAACTGAATGGGGAATAAAAATAATAGCATCTCCAGAGGAAGTGACCTTGCTTGATTGGATTTATCAGTGCTCCCTCCGAACTAACTCGCACGCTGCCCCTAAGCACATTTTGCATCTGCACTCCTCCTGCTGGTGCTGTTGTTGTTTCCCCAACTTTAGCTGTTATCCAGCTGGATTACATCCAGTCTGCAGCTATTTGATAAAGCCTTACTTGTTTAGGAGCTATGTCCAATAACTTTTTTTCTCTGAATAAGTTTATTATCTATCCAGCTGTAGCTACTTTCCCAGGATAGCATTCCTTCTCTTCTAGTGCAAGCTCCTTTCTTACCTTCTGCTCAACCTTGTGGGTCCAGTTGCACCTGGTCTCTTACAAATCCCACTGTCACTTGGCCAACATTGAGTAACCAGGTGTAAGCACCTTACCAACACCAGGTCAATTGTATTATTACACTACCTTGCCTGACCAATGTGTGCCCTTCTTTGTGTTTTGTTTGTTGTGTGTTTATTTTGTTTTGTTTTTAACTTGGAACAAGAATGAGGATGATTCTTAGTCCATCTGTCATAGAAAATCTAAGAAATGTGAACTTGAAACTCTAGTAGCTGTGTTGAAGTGACCAATATCAGAGAATAAAATTGGCATATATAGAGAGAAAGGTGAGGGGATGGATGGAGGGCAAGGGAGAAAAATTGAGTGTTTTGTAGTGGAGTGCTTATAATGCTGTGCACTTTTGTGGCATATTATATTAGCGAATAATATTTTATATGGTCTAAGTTGTTCAAAATAGAGTTTTGTACCAGAATTTTAAAAACAGCAATAATATGCTAATATTATTATTTAAAAACACAGTACACCATCATTTTAATAGGCTTAACAGATTGAGGAATTTCAAATTCTGTGAGAGTAGTGACTGTATTTTATGTTTTTTGCATCTTTTGTGGAACTACCACAGTGAAAGGAACTCAATAAACTCAACTTGTTGATGACCTGAGAAAGCAGAGTGTTAAGATTGGTTGTGGCCTTTGAAGTTGTGTCTTACCACTTTAATCAAATTCTGGCATTGATAGTAATAAGTAGCTAAGGGTGGAAACATCATAGTTGACCTTGTTTTCATTAAAAGAAATGTATTTAGTGTTTGGATGAAGCATAGACTTTATATAGAGTAATCATAAAGACCAATTTTCTTATCTTTCAGATAAAACACCTGAGATCCAGAAAGATTAAGTAACTAGCTGACATGCATGCTGATATAGTGAGAATAAGGATTAAAAATCTGGTTCACTCGAACTTGGATTTCTCTGAATCATATCTTTAAACCACTTTTAATAGTTAAAATGAATTACTTGAAATTTGTATAAACATGGGGTTTTTTTTAAATAAATGTCTTCAGTGCTGAAATATATTTAGGTAAGTTAAATATACTGCCATAAATCAGATAAGTTAGTGAACTTCTGCATTTTTAAAAAAATTTCCTACACAAAAATATCTTTGATGTCTACATAGCAGTATATCTTGTATTTTATTAATAATCAATCTTATTTTTAAAATAATAATATAAGCAATATGGAACAGTAAAGGGGGAATAGAAAGCTTTACCTTCCCACTCACGGAATAAAATAGAAAATTGGATATCAAATAAAACTAAGGAAGCATTAATAATAGTAACAGTCCTAGAAAAATAAAAATGATGAAAGACCCAAAACCATTTTCTTAGCTTTTACCTATTATGATTTATTTGGAGTGGAATCACATAACCAAATTCACTTCGATCAAGTCAGAGTACTAAGTCATATTGATTACTCCTACTAGGATAAAGAGCCTATCTCTGATTGCACACCTGGCCTTTTATAGTTCAAATGCTCCTTGCTATGGCATTTTAGACTATATCAAGTATACAGAAAATTGGCTGCTTGATATTCTAATTGGCACATAAAAAAAGAGTACTTTTCATTTGTTTCCTTGATGGCAATTGTGTTGTTGTCTGCGATCAGAAATAAAATAGTAGGGTTTAGGAGCAATTTTGATCATCTGAGTTCTTTTTCCTCAAATAGTAAATAAGAAGTTGGAAAGGAGTAGAAATTAAAAACCTCACTGCCAAGTTGACAATAAGAAAGTCACCAAAACCCTCAAACTACTAGGTAGATAATTGTCTATTCTATTATGTATTTCACCATTGGGAGGTCAATTACACTTGGCTGTGTTTCCTCACAGGTGATTTTTAGATTTCTCCAGGAATTTTTCTTTACCTGAGTTTCATTTTTTCCTCACAATATCCTTTTCTAACCTATTTAAGAATTTTGGATTCTTAATAATTTATTATTGATTTGAAATTGAGGTTGAAACCGTGATCAAAACTATATTGACTTATCTATAGATACGGACTTTGTCACTACAATGGTCATCACTAGTGCTCTTGAAAGTAGGCTTGGAATTTTATATTTTATAATTTTAAGATTTCAAGGAAATATATATGTACAGAAGAAGAGCTGTTGTGAATAGAACCGACAATGGTGGACAATGAGAGTGGTCTGAATGACATTGAAGATGTTGGTCTGGAGAACTGCAATGTCATATAAGATATCATGAGTTTCATAAGTCAGCGTAAAAGATTTGGATTTATTTGAATTGAAATAGAATATCAGTAAAAAGGTTTTAAAGTTTTACATGTTCTATAAATTTTAAGGTGGAAAGAATAGGTACAGGGAAACCAGTTAGAAGCACTGCAAATATGCAATACAGGAGAGCAATGACAGTGGCTTGGCTGTGGGTGATAATAGAGGTAATCAGGGGTTTGCTTAAGAAATGAATCAATAGGACTTAGTAATGGAATAGATGATTTGATTATGAGAAAAAGGGAAATTTGTAAACTTTGGCCTGATGGACAATGCATAATTCTTAAATTAATTTTGTTAACCAAGATAGTGAAGATTTGCGTGGGATCAGGTTTGGAGTAGAATTCAATTCTGGTAACATAAAGTTTGAAATGTCTATTAAACTTCCATTTTGAAATGTCAAATAGGTCATTGGATAATTTTGGATTTCAGAGAGAAAAGATGAGGGCTAAGGGAGCCAGTGATATCTGGATATTTAAAAATATAAGATTGATAAATTTACCTAGAAATATTGTGTATGAGAAGTCCTTAGTCTCCCTAATATTTTAAAGTTGAACAGAATAGGGTAATTGAGGAAAGGAAACAAGAATTGGTCAGTAAGATAGAAGAAAAAACAAGCAAGTTGCAGATAATCCATGTTTATTTCCTTTTCTCCTTAAATAACTGCTTTACAATAATTTTTATTCATGTACCTTGTAGTAATCTCAAAGTAGTGCCATGAATCATTTATTTATATAATTTTATAAATTCCTTTATATTGCTATAAGACATCTAAATAATTATAACATAGTATTAGCTTTTCTACTGTGGTCTTTTGAGCTTTGCTTTTAAGTCCTTTTATGGAAGGTATCTTAGGGTAGAAAGTAACACTACCAGTTATATAGGAGATATATATTTAGGAAACAATCTATAAACATGATTAATAACTAGAAATATTTATTCAATAAAATTCCATGCAACTTTTAATAATTATAAACTTACCTAAAGTATTTTGACAGCATAAAAACATTAAGTATATTTGAGGTCAGTAGATTTAAATTGCTTCTTTGGTACTTCAAGCATTGTAATTTTGCTGAAACTCACTTGCCCACAACTTAAATTTTAACAAATAATAATCGTGACCATATAGTGTTTAGTGTATATTTATTAAAGTAAGATTGAAAAATGCTTGGTAAGTGATGATATTATAAATATACGACCTGTGTTTATAGGAAAGCCTCCACAAAATGCAGTATTTGTATATATTCTAGTGGCAATAGAACCACAGCTATTTATTTAGTAATTGAATTCCAACTTTTGGCTAATTAAAATCAAAGAAGCTTAACAGATTACATTTGGAGTTGATTAGAAATTTTCAGCTTCTTCGTTATCTAGTAATTTTTTTGCTAGATGAAAGACATCATGAATTTATGTTCTTGAATGTTGGATTTTTTGGTATTCTTTTAAGTGATTAACTTTTTCTGTCAGATTAAGTTAGTTACAGATCACTGTGATGTTGTGAACCTTTCTTTCAAAATTCTTTTAAGGCAGATCCAGAGCAGCTTTTATTCTAGTGCTGAGTAATCCTCTCATCTAAGGTGTGGCCCATCCTGGATGTCTACTGAATGTCCCTGTATTTAACAATATGCAAAGTAAAAAAAAAACTCCAGCCCTGTGTGAGCTCTGAGAATTGTCTGTCTTACAGCTCCACAGTAACTTCTCTTTCCTTGGAAGTTGTGCTTTTCTGGCCTTATGGGATTTCACCCCATACATATGCAAACGTTTATTCTGCCAAAGACTCAAGGAAACCTCTGCAGATTTCTTTAGCTCTCCTGATCTCTTTAGCTCTCTCTGTGCATTTTCTTCCCCACAGGTATTCTACTCAGCAAATTCTAGCGGCCTTGACCTCTGTAGATGCCAATCTCTGTCTTCTCAAGCAGTTTAAGTACTGCCACATTCAAAAATGGAATTTCATTTCCATTGATTAATGAAGAGACTGGCATAGCAAATAATTGAATGATAAATATGGCTTATTTTGATATTGATATTTAAAAATATAAACCTTTTTTGTATTGTTTCTATGTAGCTCTTATTTAAAGAGTTACATAGAAAATATTTTTAAATGTTGAAAATAAACAGTTCAAAAGGTACTGAAGTAATTTTAGGCAAGTTGCCCTAAAAACAGAACAGGAAAGGACTTTCTTCAGGAAAAATGTGGACCTTACGGCATTAAAGTAATATTCGTATCTTACCTAATATAATTTGTAAAATAAATTAAAGTAAAAGTCATTAGGAGTGAATAGATAAATAAGACATTTCTAAGTTAGCATTATTGTATTAATTCATCAAAAATGTCATTAAGTATCTGTTGTATTCTAGGCAATGTAATAAACAACAGAAATATGATGGCAGTCCACTATTGAAGAGTTTATAGTCTAGATTAAGACTCAGATAGGTACATGGGTAATTATAATTGAGCATTTTACTCCCAGGATAAAGCAAAGAGGGCCGCTAGGTTGGCTTTGGGGAGGGGACTAGATAAACTTCTTCTTAGAGGTGACATTTAAGTGAGATTTTGAACCATGAATACAAGATAGATTAGCCAGATAGACACACACACACACACACACACACACACACACACACACACAAAAGAATACCTGTTAGCAAAGTGGTAATACAAATAAAATATGTAAGAATTCTTTAGAATTAATTGTTTCACTTTAAACATCTCAGACTGAAATCTATTTGGTAAGTAATATTTTTTCTGCATACTGAAACATTTTCATAGTTACAATACAGAATGGGTGGTTTTTATGAAGGTTAGAACCAAAAATAAATGTATTTTTACCAAAACATTTGAGTGAATGACAAGTTTAGAAACTGCCTCCAGAATTAATAATTCTTATTATGCGTAATTCAAGTTTGTCTTTTGCTGGCTGAATCATGTTAAAGAAATGTAGAACTATATCAAAAACTATTAATAAATGATTACAAACGATAAAGAACTGAAGACACCAAGGTACTGAAGTAAAAAGAATAATAAACCAGTTGACACGAGGCATTTTCAAGTATTTCATGTATTTTGAGAAGCTTTCCTTCTGGTATTGACAGGTACCCATGAGCTTTTTAGCTCACAACATATAAACGTTTTGTTTTTATTTGCAAAACACAATACACTGCATTTTCTAAAGCATTCTTAAACCTTGGCATGTATGAATAGCTTTGTTCTTCTCTCATGCAATGGATAAATTGTGGTTTATAATTAACATAACTAGAGCATCAAACTTAATGAATGTAACTGTGTATTGGGGAAAAATCAACAACAAAAGGATCAAGTCCACTGAGAACTGTTATGAGATATCAAAAAACATATTGCACTGGCACTAGGGTTCTCATCTTGACATGGTCACTGGCCAGTTATGTGACTCACATCTGTCACTTCACCTCCCTGGACATGTAGTGCCTCATCTGAAAACTAAGAGAGTAGGTATATATAGGCTGTTTTTCTTTTGGGTTCTAAAATTCTATGATGTAATAATTTTTATTGTCTGATGAGTGAATAGATGAATTGCTCATAAAACTGCTGTCAGATGACACTGAACACTTTTTAAATCTCTAATTGATGCCCTAAATATCTCGAGTTATATTGAGAAATACTCTTATGTTGTAAAGATGTAAATAGATTTTTGGCAAATGAGTACCCAGGAGAATCTAAGTTATATCACACCTAACACAGGAGACATTCTGATGCTTAATTATAGTGATTTACCCAGCAAGGTAGGAAATAAAAGAAATCTTTTACAATGTACTAGTCAATAGTAAGAAAGAAGTTTATAAATAATGGTTGATAAATATAATCATAAATTTAACAACATATAATCTTTTATTTCCTCCTCCTAAAGGAAATAGGTAATAACTGAGGATTAATTCAAGCTTAATTCTAAAATAGTTTATTAAAGTATCCTTCTTATTACTGATGCCAGGTTTTAGCAAATTAAGTATTTTCTTGAAAGAGCAAATGCAAATAAAAAGGGAGGGGGCTGGCCTTAAACTAAGAAAGAATCTCATTAATAGCTTCCTAAAAAAACAAATACAACAAAGGCCTAGACACTCAATCTGCAGCTGCAGTTAACACTTCATCATTGAGCTATCTATGATGGACAATACTAGTACTGTACAGATTCAGGCTAAATTAATGCTGTTGGTTTTTGTTTCTAAAGACAAAAAAAAGTGTGTGAAACAACTTCAGTTCTCACTAAGCTGGATCTGAGATCCCATCTGTTCGGTCTTCATGCTTTTAGAAGAAAAAAGAAATCAACCTTAAAAAAAAAACTTCCTTCATTCTAATATTATTAAAAGATCCAGCTGAAAAACCAGATAAAACCCTTGGAATTTTATTAAACTTGTGCATCTCTAAATGATGAAGGCACCATCATTTCGCAATAACCAGGGCAGCTTGCACTTCTAAGGAGGTTTATGAATGATACAGTGAGCTAGACCTATAGTGATGTCACTGTTTTCCCTGGCACAATCTCAGTAGTGAACTACACAATTTAAGGGTTGTAGCTAACAATTCTGATAAAGCACTCTATTTTACTAAAGGCAAAGAGATGATCTGTCAAACTGAAAAGCAGAAACATCACATCAATGTTTTCCTTTTAATTTTTAAATGACATTTAACAAGATCAATAAATGTCCATCAAAAAAAATTCTACTTCTTCCTCTTTGTTTCTTAGCAAGAAAGAAATCTGATGAAACACTTACTAGAGAATAACTAATTGGCTTAAAATAATTTAATTATAAGCCTGATTAAATTTTTTCAGTCTGTTGTAGCAGCTTCCTGGGTGCCATAAGTATTGCTTTTCTTCACAGTTTACGACGTTTGTAAATAATCTGCTCCATAATTTAAAACACAGTGAAGGAAACATTGTTCAATTTTAGGAAAAAGCTTTAGATTCTATGCTTTCTCAGAATTAAGATTTATATTATCATTATTGATTATGATAATTTTACATGTTCCAGTAAGCCTTCAACATGGAAGATGTATTGATGTCTTTATACTTTATTAAGTAAAATTAATTTTATAGTACACCTTTGGTATTAATCTGGATGTAAGTTTATTACCTTAATATTCCAATATCATAACTTAGATATATTTTCCTCCACAAATGAAAATATAGAAAGGAGACTGACAGTCTAAAAGTCTCATATTTTTTGAATACAAAGAATTTAGTAAAGGGGAAATCAGAAACACTCGTAATGGATTAAAACAACTTATACTGACAGTTTTTTGTTGTTGTTTTTTTTTTTTTGAGACAGAGTCTCATTGTTTCGCCAGGCGGCAGGCTGGAGTGCAGTGGCACAATCCTGGCTCACTGCAACCTCCGTCTCCTGGCTTCAAGCAATTCTCCTGCCTCAGCCTCCCCAGTAGCTGGGACTACAGGCACGTGCCACCACATCCAGCTAATTTTTGTATTTTAGTAGAGGTGGGGTTTCACTAAAAACCCCATTGGCGAGGATGGTCTCGATCTCTTCACCTCGTGATCTGCCCACCTTAGCCTCCCAAAGTGCTGGGATTACAGGCGTGAACCACCATGCTCGGCCAGACAGATTTTTTTTAATATTCTCAGTACAATTATCTTCCATATGTTATGCTAGTAAATAGAAAAATTATAACATTCTGTGATATGAATGAAATAAGCAAATTGCCCTTTTAAGGTATTTCTAAATTCTTAGTTCTCATCCTATAATATTTTCTTGATAAATAATAATAGTAACTAAAATTTACTGGGCACTTACTATACGCCAGACACTAAGTGAAGTTCTTTGGTTTTACTATGTTTTATTCAGTGTATTTTTCCTGGCAATCCTCTTACTATCCCCATTTTATTTTACATGTGATAAATCAAAGCACAGAGATGTAAAACAGCATGCTCAAATTCTTACAGCCACTAAGCAGTAGAACTGGGATTCAAACCAAGGCTATGTAAAATTTGATGATTATCCAAACAGAGTGGTTAATTTTTTTTCAAAATATTTTTCATTAAACAGAAGAAAAATCAGGAATATTAAAATACATTGTATGTTTCTTTATTCCTCAATTCACTGTTCAGCTGATGTTCAGATCATATAAACATTGAAGTAATATTTTTCCATTAAAAAAGAAAACTTTTTTTAGTTGACAAAACCTACCCAAATTATAGTTTGGGTAGGTTTTGTCAACTATAAATGATCATCGAGACGTTGAAAATTGGCATTTGAAGACAGCAACTATATCAGTTCCCTGTTTAGGGGAAACTCAATAAATTTGCTATTCATTAAATATTTACTTTTTACCCTAGGCAATTTAATATGTAACAAATGTAAGCAGGGGAAAATGTTATGTATGTATGCATCTTTAAAATAGAGCCTAGGATTGTTTGTAAAAGAGCAAAAACAAATAATTCAGAAAACAAGACAAACAGAAGAAACTAAAATTACCTGTTTCCATAGGTATTTCCTATAGCAATGGATTAAGAAAAGCAATAATTGACTTCAACCTGGAGTATTTGCAATTTTGAATCTTCACCTTGGTAGCATTGTATGTGATTTCAAGAAGTTTAATGATGAAAATACATCTCAAAATAAATAAGTAAAAATGCATCATATTTGAGCCTTTCTTTAGAATTTAGAGAGGGATTTTACATCTATAATCTCACTTGATGAAATAATGATGATCATGATCTCTTATTATCAGATAAATAGGTACCAGATTTTTTTTGATAAAGACTCTACAGAAATGCTTCATTTCAACTTCTTCAACAGCTAGGGCTGGATGATACAATCCCTTCCCGATAGCCCTCTATCTGTGAGTCCTGTGATATAAACTGTTCTAAATTGAATTGAAGCTCAGGCCAAGCCCAACAAAATCTTTAAGAGCAGGAAACCTCCATATGGCATCTGGCTTATGATTCTAGACTGTGAGTTGTTTCATTCCCCTACTTGAAGCCTCTTTATTTCTCTATTGTTTTGGTAATAATGTCCAATATCGTTAACATGAATTACATGACTCTGTCCCATTTAGTTCCTGCCTATTAAACAACATCATTGCTCATTGTTTCCTGGCCCTTGTGTTCCTTTCTATGGGCCAGCCTCTGTATAAATCCTGGCCTGAATATTTCACTGATTTTTTACCATAAACATTATTCCTTCCATTTCCATCTATCCTTCTAACCCCAAATAACAAGGTCTCACCTTAATTTTTTTTTTTTTTTTTTGGTCTAGTGGGCTTTCTTGGTCTGCTGGAATAGGTTTAATCACCTTGATTTGTGATGTTATGAAACATTTTCTAGTTCTTATCCTTTCATAATATTCCTCATGCTTTAACTTTGTCTTTGTCTTTTCTTCTAAACTATGAGGGCAGAGGGTAGAGATCATGTATACCTTGTTTACCATTCTATTCCCAATATTTAGCATAGTGCCTGGAGCATAGTGAAAGCAAAATAAATTAGTAGAGAATTACTGATTTATAGAAATAATGTATTATTTCAGATTCTAGGAAGGATCTGAAATAGTTCCTATGAGTTCAGACTATGACAGCCAATCATCAATTACAGGGCAGTCATGTTATATAAATGATGAAGGCAACATGAATTATGCCACTTAAAAATATTAGTAGCATAAACAGTAGGTATGCTACTTTCTATCATTTATTATATACATTATGGTGTCATTTATCTAGTCATCACAAAAACATTCAGACATCTCTCTTTGTGACCACCCATTCTCTAGTTACTTGGTTTAGATTGCTTGCTCAGTTACTCTATTTTTTTCCATTAAGAAAGCTGCAAAAACCTTGTAATTTTCTTGCCTGCTCCCTTACAATCCATTTTATACCAGGGACATCAGCGGTCATTTTAAAACATAAATCCAGTCTGGCTAGTCTGAGTAAATCCTTGAGTAGTTTTTTATTATACTGTACTTAGAAAGAGCAAGTCAAAAGACTTGCCATGATTTACAAGACCCTGCATGATCTATTAACTTTGACTCCTGCTTACCCTCCAGAACTCTTAGTATTTATATTTTTAACAAACAGTAATTAGTGCAGTATATGCTAGACATTGTTCTAGTTCCTGGGAAGCAGAATTCCTTCCCTCATAGGGCTTGCTTTCATGGTCAGATTAAGCTAAATCCTCTTCACATTACTTCCCAATCTACCATCTCCTCTCTTGGTCCCCTTCTATTGATATTACCTTTGATAAATCACCAGTGAACACCAACTTCTAAATCAAGTGGCATATTTTTAACCCTTATCTTACTTGGACTCTCTAAAGCCTATGACGAGTTGCCTACCTACTTCTCCTATAAACACTTTGTGTTATGATTTTCCCCTATCTAAACAGCGATACCTACTCAATCCCCTATAACAGCTCACCCTCAACTGTACCTAAGCAGGAAGGAGATGCAAAAAAGCTGGGAGTGAGACAGAGTCCTGAGACACTCCAATATTTAAATGAGTAGATGAAGAAAAGAATGAAGAGCTTCCTGGTCCCTAGATTAACTTACTTGACATTGTTATATATTCTACATCCTTTAGTGCAGGAGAAACCTGTGCTAATTCTCCATGAAAATTTTCACAATTACATTTACTTATTTATGTCATTACTTATTCAACGTTTGTCTTTGCCACTAAATCCATTTTCCTCCTAAACCCCATAAGACTGTCAATCTTGTTCCCTACTGCATCCTCAGAGGTAGCTTGCGATCTGACTCATACAGGCATTCGAAACTGTGGAAAAAAATGAATGTATAATCCTACCACATGCATGCACACTCATCTACATACCTTTCATTGTATAGCTGTATGACTGTGTTTATGACACTGAAATGATGAGAAATGGTCCCAAATTATTAGCAATAAATCAATATACTAAAAATAAAAACTATTAATAAATCAGGGTTAATCCCACATCAACATAGTCTATTCTATTAATATTTCTGAGTTAAGTATTTCTGGTATTTTACTGTTACAATAATGTCTGCTTCCTAAACAAACCCTACCTTATTCTCTAGAAAATAAAGGCACTCAGATAACTATTTAAAAATTATATCATAAGAATATGTAAAAAAAGTGAAATAGAGGTTGAAAAAAAATAAATACAAGACTCTGATATGGAGATCAAAATTGTATTCTCACCTCCCTCTTGCCATAGATGGCGTATCTTTACTTATCCCATCCTATCATAAATTTACTGGATGTTCCTGTAACAAGTAATGTGAATCAAGAAAAAACGTGCAGAGGGGCATTCTAAGTGACAACTGGAGTAGACTTGTGTGCTGCCTGCAATCTTGTTACCAAGAATCATCTAATGCTGGATTCTGAGATCAATTTTGTTCAAACATACTCAAAAAAATATTTTCAAAGTCACTGTAATTTTTTAAATGGCCTATAAAATTATTCTTTTAACATTGCTTTTTGTGTTTGTTTTTAAATACAAAATTTTACTTTTAGAGACAGTATTGAACAATGAAAGAAGTAGAACAAGGGTGTCAATATGCACGTTTTAAAAACTATGTGGGCATATAGATGTATGAAATACATTTTTCATCTTATCTAAGTTTACATAGAGATTTACAAAAATAGTGAAATAACCACAGACATACTATACAAATATTTTTGTAATAATATACGCATTCAACACAATTTTATATTTCTTCATATATTCCCCAATCTAAAATCTAATACAACTTATTAATATAGATCTTTACTATCAATCTATATTACAGAAATATAAATTAAACAGTCATTTGGAAATAAACTATCATGGTTTTACAACAAATTGGTTTTTTTTTATGAAAATGGCTTAAATAATATGGTGACATTTTCTTACTAATAATAAAAATTAATTCTAAAATATGGTGTTTATCCTAAGCTTCATGAGTCTTGGAGAAGTCTTTGTACCTCCTCACACTAGGTATACATTTTGGTATAATCTTATGAGCATTTTTCTGGGATGAAGAACTTCAGCTTTTATCCACTTCTCAATAATGTGATACCCTAAAATATATGTATGAATAATATATTTAAAAGGGCCTACGAGTCCACAGTTAAATTAGTAATGATATTAGTGAGACTTTAAAATCAACTTTTTACATGAGGTTGTCATCTTGATGCTGAAATGGAAAAACAATACATTTAAGATTTATTTTATGTTTTTATTAATATCATTTAGGCTTTCACATGCTCAGAACCCATGGTAAGTGATTTTAAGGTGAAGAATCTATGGCTGAAGTAATTTGCAACGTGTATATCTGTAGAAATAAAATTTTAACATGATTGAACTGATGGATTGCTACCTCATATATACAATTTCAAAGATAATGAAATGACTACTTAACTGGCTTAAATTTGTGTTAAATCTTCTCTGAAAGTAGAGTAAAAATAAATAACATTTAAAAACTTAACTGCAATTTTAAATGTTATATGGAGATGACCCACGTCTATAGACAGATAATTTAATGTTTCCAAATGTGTATTTTCATGAAATGTAACTTTCCACACAGTGACGATGTTCTCTGATTTTATATAATAAAAATATATATTGTACATCAAGATGAAGGCATTTTGTTGCTGTCAATAAAAGCAACATACATCATGTAACCCTTATCTTTCAATCACATGACACTAGAAAGACAATATTTTATTAGTGAAGTAGAACTTGTTAGAGAAATAGCTTATTGTTATGGAATATAAGCTTATTAATGCTGTAAATTTATCTTCACATATGTCACATAAAATGCATTATCACCCATTAGATGTAACTATAAGCTAAACATTAATGGAGCGATTGTTGATATCTTTTCACCACAATATCCTCCCAGTCTCGTGTGCTGAACAGAACTCTTTCATCTAAATTGGTAGACTGCTCCAGATGATACGCAATTAAGAAATGTGCTATTCCAATGCATTAAAGTACAAGCCAATGCAAGTTAATAGCATCCATTTCCAGTACAACTTGGCAAGTGAGAGAATGTACACAATAAGGAAGTGATTGCTTACACTGTAATAACTGATATTTACAATACATATATTCTAGCTAGAGAAGCTTTCTTTCAGCTTTTTGTAGTCATCTTGACAACTCAAAAGGTAAGTTTATTTTTACAGGGCATGGAATTCTCAGAAAACATTAGGTAAATCTTTTAACATTAATTCCCAGATCTTTTGAATGGAAATAAAAACACCTGTCTTTTAAGGAAGGTGAGAGATATTTAAACAGTTTTGTAAGAAACAAGTGCTGTGTAAATATTTTTAATGTTATCACGAATAAAGAGTTGACCTACTAAAAGTATAATTGGTCATAATATTAACAGTGGCTTTTTTCTATACTCACCAGTGACGTGTATTACCTCACCTATTCACTAAATCATACATCATGAATATCTTAGATACATGTCAGCTACAAAGCCCTTCCAAAAATGTTTAAAATCTCTAAATTATTGTATAATTCACATAAAAGGAAATCACAGTAAAATTTTTAATGAAATGAAGAATTATGAAGAAAACTACTATTTTCTACTTAGACAAAATATCTTAGTTGTATTTAAAATCTGTGAACTTATCTTTTAAAGTTTCCTAGTTTAATGGACTTCATTAGTTCACATATAAAAACAGAAAATTTCATATGTAATATAATATATAATATACTTAACCCTAACACAGATCCACCCATTCACATTTCTTATCGCTACCATGGTCTAGAATTAGAAGTAATTTCTTAATCCAGAGTGTGTGGAGCTGGGACAATTGGAGAAAAGGTTCACCAGTAATTGTAATGGATGCTGATTTAGGATTTGACAACAAAAATCGAATAGCATAAACTTATTTTGCTTTGTACACAGTAAATAACAAATAATACCTGCCTTATTGCAGAGCATCTTACAGATAATACGTCTTATTTAATCCTTACATTGTTGCATATGTAATGAAGTTGAGTATCAGGAAGATGAGGGTTACAGAATCACAATGATCAGAGCCAGAATGTGAAACCAGATAAAGCTGTTTGGGATATCATTGTAAATCCATAGCTAACTGTCACATAGGAAAATTAAAAAAAAAAAAAACAGCCATTTTTAATAACATTTAATAACAAACTTTCTATAACTGAGAAAGTATTTATTTTTATTTTTATTTTTATTTTAAGCTCAGGGGGTATACGGGCAGGTTTATTATATAGGTAAACTTGTGTCACAAGGGTTTGTGACCAGAAAAGAAAGTTTCCATAACTAAAAGTAAAGATTTAGCTTTGTAGGAGAAGAGAGCCAATTCACTTGGTCTAGGCTGGTATGTCCTGTTAAACACTGTTTTTGTATGTCTAATAGATGCATCCACAGTGCTACGATATAATTAAACTTCTTTGAAAATAATTAAAGGCAAATCCACATAACATTGAAATATAATAAGGTAACTAATATTACATTAGATTTTAGGGTTATCATCAGGTATTACGACAGCAAATGAACAAAAAGAGCTTGTAAGAAATCATGTTTCAACTGCATCATTTGTTTACAAGTATACACGAAGTAAATTTGAAATCTATTTCTAATAAGGCACTCATATTAAACATGTTCCTCACTGAGAGTAGTTAAGAGTGAAAATGTAAGTCTTTGTTTGGCTAGCTAACTCAATATTTCCCAGTACATGCATAATAATATTCTCCCTCTTTCCTTTACCCTTTTGGTTGGGCGATGAGGTAGACATCTTCATTGCAAAGACAGGATATTATGTGTCACAATTGCGTTAAATTTTACTTTCAAAATAAAATAAACATTCATAAACAGGGAACTGAATAAATTATGAGACGTGCAACACGGCATTCTATCAACTCAAATGAAGCAGATATCCTTGTGTTTCTTAAATGAATAAAGCAAAAATAGAACAGTATATACGGTAAGAGCTCATTTGTAAATCAAACACATACACATATATATATATGTGTGTGTGTATATATATGTATGTATGTATATAAATATATATGTATATATAGACACATATATATATACACATTATACATGTATGTATAAGCATGTGTGAGTGTCTGTGTGTCTATGTGTACAGGCATACCTTGGAGATATTGTTGGTTAGTTTCCAGGCTACCACAATAAGGTTTGTCATATAAATGTCTTGGATTCCCAGAACATATGAAAGTTATGTTTACACTACACTGTAGTCTATTACATATTCCATAGCATTATATCTAAAAAATAATATGTATACCTTGATTTAAAAATACTTTGTTGCTTAAAGATGCTAACAATCATCTGAGCCTTCAGTAAGTCATAATCTTCTTGCTGGTAGAGAGTCTTGCCTCAATGTTGATGGTTGTTGATGATCAGGGTTGTGGTTGCTGGAGGCTGAGGTGACTGTTGCAATTTCTTAAAATAAGACTACAATAAAGTTTGAGAACTTTGCTGCAATGACTCTCTTTCATGAAGCATTTCTCTGTAGCATCTGATTCTGTTTAGTAACATTTTACTCACAGAACTTTCAAACTTGAAGTCAATCCTCTCAAACTCTGCCACTGCTTTATCAACTAAGTTGTCACTTCAACAATGCTCACAGAATCTTTACTAGGAGTAGATTTCATCTCAAGAGACAACTTTCTTTGCTCTTCCATAAGTGACTCCTCATCCATTCAAATTTCTTCATGAGATTGCAGCAATTCAGTCCCATCTTCAGGCTCAACTTCTAATCCTAGTTCTCTTGTTATTTCCACCACATCTACAGTTACATCCTCCATTGAAGTCTTGAGCACAGATCACAAAAGAGATGTAATAATATTGTGCAAGTTTAAAATATTGTCAGAATTACTATTTGCATCAGTGTATGTCAGATCCCCAAATATCATCTGCTGCCTACTTTCCTTTCTCTTTCATTTGAAAACCTCAAATTTTGCATCAAGACAATTTTTATTTGTTTTATAGTCTGATGAATTGGGTAGTGGATTTCCTGACATGAAGCAATGGGAATACATAGAGAGCAAAAATCTAATAACAGCTCCAAAACACAAATAACATACTCTCATAGTGAGGCAATAAGACCAATGACCACCCCTGAGGGAACACATAGGCAGAAGATGTGAACAGTTAAAATTTACTGTCCCTTGCTTAGGCAACCCCTGATGTGCTCTAATCTTCACATTCTCAGTGCTGGACTTTGACTCTAAAATAGGTCTTGCCAATAAAATAAGGGGTAAAAGAATTTCTCGTTTATTCCGAGGGGATTTCATTACCATTCCTGGTAATAGTGTAAATAGATGCATTTTTTTCAAAGTGTGTTGATTAATACACTTAGTTTTAACATTTCAATTTAATTTGCAGTCATTTGTTGCATATCAACTATGTATATGTCAATGTGCTACATCTTGGTATATACTTATATGAAGAATGATGTACCTGAGCAAAAATTAAGGATCTTTAAAATTCAACGTTATTTGACTATTATATATAAAAGCAAATCTAGTTGGGCACTGTGGCTTACACCGGTCATCCCAACATTTTTGGAAGCTGCAGCAGGAGGACTGCTTGAGGTCAGGAAGTTGGAGACCAGCCTGGGAAACATAGTGAGAACCCATTTCTACAAAATATTTAAAAATCAGCTGGGCATGGTGGAGTCCAGGAGTTTGAGGTTGCAGTAAGCTATGATAGTGCCACTGTGTTCCAGCCTGGAAAACAGAGCAAGCCTCAGGCCTTGTCTCAAAAAACAAAACAAAACAAAAAAGAAAATCTTACATATGAAAGTCAGATAATTTATATAATTATGAATAAACTAGTTCTATAGTTCATTAGAAATCTCACTCGCTATACAGATACCTCCCATTTTTAGATGGACTAAAATGTATAATTTTACAATAACACATATGTAAACATTGTAGACATCTATTGTAGATAAATGCAATCTATAAACACTTATATCCAAGATGGGAATGGTAGGATCACAGAGAAAACTAGTCCATGCAGAAAAAGAAGGATGTAAACAGCTAAAGTGAAAATAGAGACAACACCACCCCAGAAAGATTAAATGTGTGTCTTAACTCCTGATGATTTTCTATATAGATTTTAGTCCTTCCTATAATCTATGTCCTTACTCCATTAGAGTTCCACAACATATTCTTTCTCTTTTTACACCAGGTTTCTTTGTTACCTAAGTAATAACACGAACTCAGTCTAAGACATTACATAGGGGCTTGGAGAAACTAAGTAACTTGCTCATGGACACCCAGCTTATAAAGGTCAAGGCAAAGACTGCAATTCAGATACTCACAGCTGCCTGGCCCCTATCATGTGATCTTGTCATGTCATTTTATTGGAAGTTCTAATAATCATCAGCAAGTGGCTAGGTCGGATTTATGTTATAAATAGATAAGTATAGACATGTAAAGAAGTCAATTAAATTCTCTTTTAAATATTGTGAATTTTCTATTTAAATATTTTTAACTTGTTCAACAATATAAGACTCAGTTTTTTGGAAAGTAGTGTTATCAGACACAATCTGATTCTGTGTTACAAACACTGCTAAAAAATGACAGTATCCAGAAGAATTTACATAAGGTAAAATAGAGGAAGATTTTTAAAGGCTGTAATGTGGTAGGGTACAGGAAAGGCTAATATTTTGATCATTTTCTGAAAATGCTTATGATGTCAGGATACATTACATCAGAAGACAGAGTTGTGGAACACTTACACTACCAACATAAAGAAGACCTGATTGTGAGCCGACTTCACTGCTGAAAAGGTAAGTCAAAGGGGATGACCAGCCCTGGCACTTAAAATGACAACACAACTTTTCAAAAGGCTCATTCATTCCTTAAACTATTGCTACTAATGAAGTAATACATGGAAATCCATTGCCATAATTTATTGTAGTGGTTTCTTGCTAAAAGTCATTCATGATCAAATAATATTAGAAAATCTGAGTTCAATAAAGTTAAACAAGTGTTTAGTTTTCCTTGATGTGTTCTGGTTTGATTTCACTGCAGGGCTCCTCAGAGCCTTTACTGTGTAAATGCAGGTTGTGAAGCTGCAAGTGAGCCATGTTTATATGAAGTTTTCCTAAATATTGTATGAAAGAAGTTCTTCCCCTCCATTTTCATTTATTTATTTATTTATTTATTTATTTATTTATTTATTTATTTTAGAAGAATTACATGTGGGTAGAAGAAGAGCAGCAGCAAAGTGGCTGGAAACATTAGTGCTCCGGGTGTCTGTTCTATCACTGACAAGTACCTTGGAGGAAAAAAAAAAATCAATGTCACAGATAATAGAGGGAGAAATGAATGAGGCTTATGGTATGAAATAAATGAGTAAAATGCTCAGAATATGCAATACTGGATGATGCTAATAACATGAATTGAAAAGAACGACCTTTACTGAGTCTTTTTACAAAGCCAGAGAATAGCATATTTCTAATTTTGCCCAATAGAAGCTATAGGTAGCCAGAGAGACATGAAAGGTAGTTTCATTCCAAACTGATCCTAGTTCCTATTTCTGACTCCAGAAAATAAATTTCAAAATGAGTTTGAAGAAAAGTATTAGGCTAAGCCCTAAGAAGACTATGATTATAATTATAACAATGGAAAATGCCTTGAATTTATAAATAAGAAGACACCAGATTGTATAGAGATGACTACTGCTTATTAAATCTAGCTCTTTTCCAATAACAGTTCTTTCTTTTTTCTAAACTACTGGCAAGCTAGTGGCAAACATTAACTGGTTCAGATTGCTTTGGCTAGACATTTTAATATTCTTTGGTGAAATGTGTGTTTTACAAGTTTTAACTGAGAAAAAAAGTAAGTATTTTACCTTCTGAAACTTGGCTATTTGAATAATGAAAAAATAGCCACTTACTTTCCCCAGGACAGTGGTACTCAACCATGGCTATGTATTTCTCCAGGAAAATGCAAATATATTTATACATATATATATGTATTAATACATATATATATGTATAAATACATATATATGTATTAATACATATATATATGTATTAATACATATATATATGTATAAATACATATATATATGTATAAATATATTTGCATTTTCCTGGAGAAATACATATATGTATAAATACATATATATGTATAAATACATATATATATACATATATATGTATATATATATATGTATAAATACATATATAATACCAATACCAAAAAAATATACCAATGCTTCTGTGTTACTCCTGTGGATTCCAAGTCTTTGCATAGGAACTTGCATCGGTATTCTTTAATTCTCCAGGTGATTGTGATATGACAGCATGACTGAGGCCCATTGCCCTAAGATAAAATAAACTTAAGGCATGGGGAAACTTTCACATTATAAAATTATTTCTTTTAATCACAGCTCATTGCTGTATTTTATTTACTATTGTAGAAAAGGGTGAAAAAAATAGCAAATTTAATTATTCCTAGTTTAAAATGTATCCAAAAATAAAGATGACTTCTCTGAAACATTGTCAGTTATCATCTGATCTATAAATAATGTTCTAATACATTTACTACATACTGATATACACTTTTTTTGTATGAATATTATACATTAAAACTAAGGAAATAATGATTTAGGACATTCTATCTATCTATATCTATCTCTCTAAAGTAGGCTAGAAATTAAGGCATGAGATGTTAAGGTGTGGAGTTAGAAATTATACTGTACTTAATTATCAACAATCAACTTATCATATACTTCAATATCACATATATTTAACTTAATTTGTACATCTTATTTTTAATTATATGTGTAAATACAACTACACACACTTTTATTTATTTACTCATACCTCCATTTACTTATTTATACAGGGGTTCCCCTCAAAGTCATTACCATTAAGCCATACTTTTTATTTGAATCTTCAGAACAAACTCAGGAGGTAGGTGTTGTTATTACATTTTACAAATAAGGAAATTGTCTACAGTTACAAAGTTAGTGTGCCAGACATAATAGAACCTTAATACATATTTGGTGGACATATGCGTAAAAACAGAGAGATAGACATGTACAACAGCTAATCTTTCCACTGAGTATAAGGCTTGAACCTGTCTTAGAAACCTTTCTGTGAAAACTGAGCAAAAGTCTAGGTATCTTTTCATTCGTCATATAGATACAGGTGCTATCTTTATTCCCCAACAAGGATAAATATTAAAATATGGATCCCAGGGCCCAACTCTAGATTTTCTGAATCCCTGATAGTGGGACTTGGAATTTGTCTATTGCTTTAAAGTTTCTCAAGGAATTCATATGATCAACCAGGTTCAGAAATCACTGGATCTCATTGCTGAAGTTTGAAAATTTAAGTTTGAGTCTTACTGCTGCTCCATAGAAAGGGGAGACAACAAAGTATCATGGACAGAATTGATATGCTCCCAGCTAGTTTCCCCTCTCAGAAGCTAACAGGCAGCAATACAGTAGAAAGGAGTGACTTAGGTCTTTTGCTCTCAAGTCAAACAGAATTTCACAGAGTCCCAGCAGCGTCACTGGCTAGATTTGTTTCATGGGGCAAGTTGCCTAATGCTTTCAAAGCCACATTCCTTTTCTATAAAATGAGATAACAATATTCTTTGTTTCATAGGGGTGTTGTAAAGATTAAATAAAAAGAGTATGTCCTATCCTGCATGGCACAATGCCTGACAGCTAAGAAGCAAAAGATACATCTCACCTTTATTGAAGCAATCAGAAAGTATGAAATCATGAAGGAGATAGAGTTCTGACTGGCAGTGTATCTTATTTTCCCAGGTTCATTTATTTATCTTAAACTATTCTTGTTGTAGAATAACTCCCAAGCGCCGCCCCCCGCCACATAAGCAGTGAATAATCTCACACTTTATAATGATGTTCTTTCCATGTGAAAAAAATGTTTTTAAGTTTTCTGGAGACAGTATCTCTGTGTTATTTATACCGAAAAATCTAACAACTGAACTCTACCCCTCTCCATCAATTCTAGAGTGTGTATGCCACAAATAAAGTGTTCCAGCTCAAGAAGACTGAAAGTAAATATAATATAGTATGTTAAAATAAGAATTTTGCAAATGCATGGTATGATTATGTCATATTACTTATAATCATATAATATACAATGCAAAGTATAATTCATGGACCTAGTCTTGAATTTAATTCTAATAAGTAAACTGATTTCACCCTGTTAGGGGAAAGTGAAAGTACTAATCCAATTGCTAATGCAGTCTTGTCTACTTTGGTACTTAGTGGCGACTCTAAATATTATATATATTTTTATTTATCAATTCAATAATACAACTTTCTGTTCAGTGAGTGATGTTCTTCTGCCACTTGGTGGTGCTTGCCAGTTTCAGAATTTGTTTCTTGGTGGCACTATAACACTAAGTACATAGTAAGTGGAACAAAATTGCAGCATTCCCATTGAAAAGGCTTTGCTTCAAATTGTTTAATAATTTAAAGGACCTCTGTGGAAGCAACTGTATTTGTTAACCAGTCACAACCAGTAATTAACTTCACTGGAGTTTTAAGTTACTTTTGGCAAAACGTCTTAGGAAGAGTATATATTATCAGAAAGTATGCCAAAAATTTACTTAGCGGAAAATTCAATAACAGTTTTCCCCTGCTAAGAGACTCTTTAAAATTCTACTTATATAGCCAAGCTCTGAAATCCTAGCAGGTCCTGTTTCATTATCATAATTACTGCGTAAACACTTTTAAGGACTTTGCCTTTAGTTTCAAGCGTGACTTATTTTCATAAGCCTGATTGGTTACCACACCAGCCTTGCTATGGAAAATTACATGTTCTCACTCTGTGCTTAGAGTTGTTAAATCTTGATCTACATTTGTGTTGCCTTCTCTACCAAAAGCCTGTAGCGAAAGAAATCTCTAATTCCTTGTTTTGCAGTATCAGTTGGCAGCTCTATCTAATGGGTATTCCGTTTCCTTAAAGAATTTAGCTGCTCTGTCTAGAAGCCGATTTTTCTGATGCCTCCAACGTCTGGCCAAATTGATCTGTTTTAATGGAGTCTTCGTCGGTGAGGAGCGAGATGCCACCGACTAGAATGCTGGGATCTGCTGCTTAATTGCCAGGAGTGAGAGACACTGAGATTCAGAAATCTTTGGAGGTGGGAGGGGAGAGGGATAGTCTCGGACGGAGGCGGAGATGTAAGATAAAGGGATGGGTTTCACACAGGAAAAAAGAGAGATTTCTTTGAGGCACTGAGGTGCTGCACGATCACATCTCTCAAAGGAGAAGTTAAAAAGCAAGGAAGTGGGAGGAGGTTGGAGGTTAAAGTACTTAAAAGGATTACTCGGGTACAATTTGTTTTTCTGGTGGTGCCTGGAAAGGATAGATAGTCCCCGTTTTCAAAGTATATTAATGCCTCTTTTAAGTGATTGGGAATGGACACTAATTGCCTGTTAAATGTTATCAAATGGTCTCCTAAATTCAGGGGACATAGAAAGAGGGGCACCAAAGGAAATTTTAAATAGCGAGAAAAAGGGAGGATCTGGAGGCTTTTGAAAGCGGGAGGAAGAAGGAGGAGGAGGAATACAAGAGAGGAATAGAGAAGAAGAGCGAAGAGAAAAAAATCAGGAGTCACTGAATAATCGCACACAAAAAGGAAAACTCTTCCCCGTGGGGCATCCAAAACACAGACTGCAATAGTGACCCCAGTCACGGAAGAAAGATGCTTCTCTCCGCCCTTGTCCCGGAAAGCTTCGGTCCCGTTACTGGCGACTAAAATGCCATTAAGCTAAAGAGAGTGTCTAACTGCGTGAAGAATGCAGCAGGCGGAAGGCGGGTCCGCTATGCCGTTTGCCCTGCGCCCGCTGGAGCGAATGAAAGAAACGCGCAGAGCCAGCGACTCCTGACGAGTTAGACCTTCTCGTGTCGCCCCAGGTCACCGGCCATCCGGCAGAGACCCGCGTAAGGCACGCAGGGCCATTGCCTGCGCCACCAAACGGAGCCCACTCTCCCCTTCCCGGACGCCGCTTCCCGGCAGATGCCCCCCGCAACCCACACACGGCGTCTGCAGAGGAGCCTCTCTCTTCCTCTTAGACCACTTGTCCCGACCAAACCTGACCTTCCAAACACATCTGACGGCACCTCCCAGGTGGTCACACGAATAGGCTACAGGCTGGAGAGGAGCGGGTGATGGGGAGAGGGATTCAAACCTTCAGCAGCTCGGGCAGGGTCGGAGCTGGGGGTGAGGGGCTGGGAGGAGAGAGGGGAGAAGAGAGAAAGAAGGGAAGAGCCCCTGTGGATGGCTGAGTGAGCAGCCTCGGGGTTGCAGGCTCCTATGGGAGATGCTGCTGCTGCTGCTTCCAGGCCGGCCAGAGCGGTTCTAACACCGTCGCCTCTCACCCTCTCTTCCCTGCAAATCCCTAGAGAAATCCCTGGCTTCTCCGCCGCGGCACTCCCAGCCTGCATCCCCCTACAACCTAGGCGGCGCGCTCCCGCACGCTGGAGCTCCGGGCGCCGGCAGGACGCCCTCTCCCCGGCTGGCTCGCCCCTCTCTGCCCTGCTGCTGCCGCTACTCCGACACCTCCGCCCCCACCATCTCCAGCTCGGGGAGAGGCCACCCAGCCGCGCGGCCGGCGCTCGCAGCCCCGGGTCACGCGCGGAAGAGGGGCGCTAGTCCGGACCCCGCGCTCGGTAGGGGGCGTCCTGGAGCGGAGAGTGAGGCGAGTGGTATCTGAGTGTGCGGGTAGCCCACCCTGAAACCCGAGCTTCTCACTTGAGCCATCCCCGCCTAGCCGCACTCGGGCCAGCGCCTGGCGAGCGAGCCCATCTGTGGCTTCTGCGGCCGCCTCCTCCTTGCATCCTTGCACCACCTCGTCGACCCCTCCCTCCCGGGACCTGCAGCCCGCTCCACCAATCAGAGCCCGAGTGCCTCTTCCCACGTGACCCCGGGCGGGCTGAGGACCTGCTGCTTCCCAAACGCCAGAGGGATGCGGGCGGCAGAGCGCGAGAGGCGGCTGCCGGGCTGCGGGGCGCCTTGACTTTCCCTCCACCCTGCCTCCTCGGGCTCCGCTGCTCTGCTCCTGGACTCCCGTCTGCTCCTGTCCCCGGGCTTCCCAGAGCTCCCTCCTTATGGCAGCAGCTTCCCGCGTCTCCGGCACAGCTTCTCCGCGGACGACCCTCTCGCTCCCGGGGCTGAGCCGGGTCCCTGGATGTTGCTGAAACTCTCGAGATCATGCGCGGGTTTGGCTGCTGCTTCCCCGCCGGGTGCCACTGCCACGGCCGCCGCCTCTGCTGCCGCCGTCCGCGGGATGCTCAGTAGCCCGCTGCCCGGCCCCCGCGATCCTGTGTTCCTCGGAAGCCGTTTGCTGCTGCAGAGTTGCACGAACTAGTCATGGTGCTGTGGGAGTCCCCGCGGCAGTGCAGCAGCTGGACACTTTGCGAGGGCTTTTGCTGGCTGCTGCTGCTGCCCGTCATGCTACTCATTGTAGCCCGCCCGGTGAAGCTCGCTGCTTTCCCTACCTCCTTAAGTGACTGCCAAACGCCCACCGGCTGGAACTGCTCTGGTAAGTCCAGAACCTCCGTCCCCGACCCTTTAACCTCGCACAAGAGCACGTTATCCAGCAAAGACCAGCCTGCCTTAGCGCTTCTCCTCAGTCCCTCACCTCCTACCGTCCTAGACCCCTAAGACGACCCACCTCTATCCAGAGAAACGCGGGGAACTGTTTCAGGCCTGGGGGTGGAGGGTGGTTCTGGGATGGGTAGAAAGTGCAGGTGTAGCAGGAAACCTTTGCAGGCTTGTGCTTACATTGGAACTGCGAGAATTTTGAGAAATATTAAACTGGATGATTTTTTTGGTTCACTAAAAAGAGCACCAATCCTAACGGGAAACACTAAAACAGAAGCTTTATCACCATTAAAGAAAAAAAGTCTGGCTAGGATGAGGAAGAAATAACTTTATAAGAAAGAATGAGCGAGAAAGCAGTATATCAAATGGTGACTGCAGGGGAATCGCTGATTCCTGGCAAAGGTGCCATGAGGGCGCACTGGTCTCCCATTCAAGACTAGGTCACACAGATTCTAAAGGAGCTGGGTTTCAAGAGAATCTATTTCTCTCTCTCTCTCTCTCTCTCTCTCTCTCTCTCTCTCTCTCTCATCCCTCTTCTCTCCTAGGCTTTAAAAGACATTGGTTTTGCAGTCCAGATATGCCCTTCTCTTGCTTCCCTAAGCTTCAAGGTACTAGAGGGGAGTTAAGAACAAGAACACTTTGCGGGTCTCCCAGGCCGAAATGGGCATGACCGAGGCTGGTCCGGCTCCCTGTAGGCGAGCCGAGGGCGGTACTGACCTCAATGGGCGCGGACTCCTCCATTTCTGGACAAGCTTCCGTGGAGTGGGTCAGGAGCTTTTCTTGCTCGCTCGGGTTCCTTCAGATTCTAACGGCGAGAGCTTGGCAGGCTTCGCTCTGCTGAAGCTTCCTAATTAAATAGGGCCCGAGGATGGGAGTTGCTACACTCCTAGCTGGCATAGCATTTCGGTTTGACAGCCTGTAGTTTACCGGGCGGAATTGTGGTGTGATTTCCTTGGCATTTTAAACTCCGTTAACATGCCTGGATATTGTCCCTTAGGTGTGGTCTGTTCTAGTTTTAGCAAGTGTATATGTAATTTTTCATCTCTGTAAATATAATTCTGCTGTAGTTAAATCTGGTTCTGAATAAAGTGGCTTTCAAGGATGTATGTGAGCTGAAGTGTATGTAACTTTTGAGAGGAGGGAATGACCAACTGTAACTCATACAATGAAAGCGTGTATAGTTCCTAGTTATTACTGATGTAAATGCCAAAAGGAAAGTTATTATGCATTATTCTAATTTATCCTTTACAAAGACAAGTTGAGATTTGCAATTCTGTTAGATTTGGGTCAATGGATTGTTCTGTTTTTGGCAGTTTCTAAATTTGGCATTTTTATAAAACTCAACATGTTTCTATAACTTCTTGATTCATGCATACATGTGTGTTGTTTTTGAAAGAATAAGTTTCACTTTGCTAGTGCATAATCACTTTTTAGATGCTTTATTATAGTAACAATTATGAGCCTGCAAAATCAATGTTTGGAAATGTTGATGGCTTTGTAGTCCAACACAGACTGGTTTGCTTCATCCCTACCTCTTGCATTGTTTTAGGAAATAACTAACTTAAATGTGAAGTTGAGATTTGCAACGAAGAAATTCAATATAAGCCAGATATGTTAAAGGGGACTGCATAAACTTAAAAGAATAAGCTGGGTTTGCAGATAGATTGTCAAGAACTTGGCACCCCGCTCCCACCCCTGTTAACTTAGAGGTGATCAATCTTCATTTGAGCCAAACAGACCATCACAGAAAACACTGTGCCTGTTCATCTTTATTATTGGGGCTTTGTTTCCTCTTTGTCTGGATAAATTTCAAATAAGGGGTTGTTTCAGTCCTTGAAGCAAAAGAACAATTAAAGATGGGGCAACGGTAAATAGGCATTCAGAGATCATCACTAGCTCTTTGCCAAAATGTGGAGTTGTGCTCATAAATATTGTTCACCTAATGAGCAACAAACAAACAAACAAAAAAAAACAGGAAGCAAATGTTGAGCTTTCATTCACCACTCTCAGTATTAACCCAAGCTTTAAAAAATAGCGGTATCAGAAAAGGATATTAAAGGAGAATTGACTAGAAAAGAATTGTGGGAAATGGAAACGAGTATTGATCACTTAACTAGATTTTTAGGTTGTCAGTAGACAGTGACCTTGCAGTACAGCTATAGTTGCTGGATTTAAAATTTAGGGCAAGTATTTTAATGATTCAAGATAGTGTTTTTTTATTAAAAATCTGTAACATTTTTTAATGACTGGAGTATTCTCTTTGAATTTGAGGTTATGATGACAGAGAAAATGATCTCTTTCTCTGTGACACCAACACCTGTAAATTTGATGGGGAATGTTTAAGAATTGGAGACACTGTGACTTGCGTCTGTCAGTTCAAGGTAAGAAGTCTTATATTTGCAACTTCTAATTCATTAATGAGACTGCAAAGCAGGGATCTCCCTTTACAGCCTATCACTTGGAAATTTATAGCTGTGCAAACTAAGAGGGAAGCTGGCACCAAGCAAAAGTACTGGCAAGAGAGCCAACTGATGTCAAGAAGACATAAGCTTTTTGGAGAAATGTATATGCCAAAGTTATAAATGCCACTGGAGGTAGAAAGCTTCAGGTTGTGCTTTTGGGATGTCAAAGGAAGGTTATGTTTCTCTGACCCTTCTAGCCTGCACTTTAAAAGTGTATTGACTGGGGATAATAGTCAAAATAGGGGTAAGAAGTATAGACTTATGCTTTTGTTCTTTTTGATTGAGGCTATCATGTTTTTATTTTATTGTCATCTGTTTTAATGGTCTTGGCTTTCATTATCCTGGTAACCTGACTAGGTTTTTAAATTAACTCCTTATTAGTGTAACTTCAAAACTTTGCTCTAATTTGGAAATCATGGAAGTTATTAATTAATATATGTCAACGTTTTCATGGGTACCACATTCAATCAGAACTGAATCCCCCAGGAATCCAAAAGAGTATTTAGAGCCACAAGTCATTTAATGAACATGAGAAAGCTGTACCTTTTCTTGTGTTAATTTCTTTTAACTGACAAAGAGAGAAAGAAGTTGCACAACTGGCATCATCAAAACTAGGTTGCTAGTATCTATTAAAGATAGAACTCTTAATGTCATTAGTATAGTCATTAACTAACAAATGCTTTCCACCATGTAAAAATAAACCTTTTCCTCTCAAAATGTTCATATAATCATATAGAATTTCAAATAACATGGATGTTGTACTAATAGCCTATATTTGCCCTTGAGTGTTTCAAATTACTTTTTAAAATGCTATTCAAATCTGACAATAAGACTCAACTAGGAAATATGCACATAAACAAAACTGTATGTAAGATAAGGAAAACTTTTCTAAGACTGTAAGAATGAAAAAAAGATATAGAACAAATAAAACATTAAACTCAAATTTACACCTAGATATCTGGTTTAATATGTAATATTTAGAATTATTGATGAAATTTATATATTTTAGATTGAATTCAACCTCCCACTAAGAGAGAGAAGATAATTCACATTTAAATAAAGTTTAAGTAGCTTTTAGAAACGCTAAAATCTTCTTAGACATTATTTTCTTCTTTCTAAGAAACATAGTAAGACAACTGATATTTGTAAAGTGCACCACCTCCTGGTGGGTAAGTACTGCTGTGACCACAGAGTTTCTTAGACCATACCATAGTGTTAGAAACATATTCATGCATATTTAATATGCCTATAACGCCAACTTCTAAGGTCTCCAGCCATGTAAAACAGTGCAATTATGTTCTTTCAATGAACTACATGAGAGAGATACAGCATAAGAACTCCGCAATTCATACTTTACCCAAATGTTAACTAAAGAAGAAAAAAACACAGTAGGATAAATCATAAATTAAAGGCCCAGAGAATTTTGTGAGATTTTCCTTCTTTCCCTTTGTGATTTCCATAAATTTGTCTTTTTTTCATAACCATGGGTAGACATAAGAAATGAACTCATAAAACATATCAAATGAACCAGGAAAATCATTCCTGAAATGTAAAGCCATGTTTCCCAGATTTCACCAGGAGAAAAAAAAGGGGTTGACAGAACTCTAAAGGGATGAATACTACAAAATGGAAATATATAATTTTCTTATTAGAGGAATTGTTTTCATTCTATAGGTGCCACAGAAGACTTTGGTAAAATTTTATCAAATATTTGTGTTTTTCATACCTTGGTCAATCAGTTATGTTTAACATTAATTTAATTGTTAAGTGGAACTGATAGGGGGCTGGCAACGAATATAAGTTTGAGTAAGAAACTAAAATGGAAATTTGCTTTTCGTAATCCTTGTGGCATTTTAAATGTATTAGTGTATTACTACTGCTATTAGTTTGTGCTTTGCAACAGTTGTCAATCTGGCAAGAAAAAATAAACATCTCCCTAGTGGAAAATGTAGACTTTGCACAAACCAAGAATATAGACTGGCTGAATTCAGTTGAAGATCAAAGAAAAGTATAAGTGCCATGAAGAATAATAAATAGGATATTGAGTCTCTTGATTCCATCTTTTCCTAATACATGAATTTGAGGGGTTTTTTTGGTGTTTGTTATTTTAGTCCTAGTATCTGACAAAAAAGGGAGAGGTCTTGAAAATCTATTTTCCTATACATTATTCGAAACTTCTGTTTTTTTTCTCTGCTGCATTTTCAGGTACAAGCACACATTTCTTTGTAAATTTTTTTTTGGAATGTTTGGAGACAAGAGTCTTGCTCTGTCACCCAGGCTGAACTGCGGTCGCGCAATCTGGTGTCACTGCAACCTCCACCTCCTGGGTTCCAGCGATTCTTGTGCCTCAGCCTCCAGAGTAGCTTGGAATATAGGCACACTCCAGCATGCCTGGCTAATTTTTTTGTATTTTAGTAGAGACAGGGTTTCACCCTATTACCCAGGCTGGTCTCAAAATCCTGAGCTCAGGAGATCCACTGGCCTTGGCCTCCCAACATGCTAACGTTGCAGGCGTGAGCCACTGTGCCTAGCCTGCAATCTGTAGTCCTTCTGGCTGAGAGATAAACTTCAAAGAGAAATGGGCATACATTTTCGTATCTATAATGTTTTCAATTTGCATTATTATTGGAACACTAAGGTAAACATTATTAGCCTTCACCTCTCTTAGACAATTTTAAAATAAACTGATTTCTATCCTTCAAACATATTACCTCATTTATTTCTCATAACTTGGTGAGATAATTATTTTCTCCTGCCTTTTTTAAAACTTGTATTTTAGGTTTGGGGGTACATGTGAAGATGTGTTACCTATGTAAACACGTGTCACAGGGTGGCACGTATTGTTGTACGTATTATTTCATCACCCATGTATTAAGCCCATTATGAGGATGAAAATTTGGAAACAGATGAATGGATGGAGAGATAGATAGATAGATAGATAGACAGAAGCAGGGAGGAAGGAAGGGAGGGAGGAAGGGAGGGTAGGAAGAAAAGAGAAAGGGAGATACATGTACATATTTATAGATAGCCCTGGTCATGCCATAATCAGTGACCACTTTATAATTTAAAAATATGATGAAGCTTTATGTTTTTCAGGTATTACCTAATTCAAATATTAAATATTTTCATTTAATAAGCCATGCTTTAGGTCTACAAATGTTCTAATTACTAAGGCTACATAATAGACTGCCCAGAACTTAGTGGCTTAAGAGAATGAACATTTATTTTGTTCATGAATCTGCCATTTTGGGAGGGCTTAATCGAAACAGCTCACCTCTGCTCTCTCTACCATAAGCTAACGGTGAGGGGAGGGAATTCAAGGGCTTGGTGCTATCCTAGTCTGAGGGTTCTCACTCATACGTCTGACTGTCAGCTGGAGACCTTGGTTCTTCTCCGTGTTGATCTCGTTACGTGGGCAAGTTTTGTCTTCCTCATAGCATAGTGGCTGAGTGTCAAAGCAAGTAGAGAGAGGGAAAGAGCCTGGTAGAAGTTATATTCCTTGATGACCTAGCCTGAGAAGCAACACAGAGTCATTTCCACCGTAGTTACAGGCCTGTCGACTCTTGAAATCATATTTTTTTTCACATTTTAGGAAATATAAATCAAATCACAGAGAAGTAAAAATTACTTATGGAGTGGCCAAAGGATTGGAACATATGCAGACTTCTTCAATCTTTTTTCTTTTTTGGAAGAAAAATATGCCATATCCCAAGCCATTCTTCTTAAGCCTTTGACAACTGGGAATATAACAGAATTGACTTAACATCTGTTGAGCACCTTCTACATGCCAGACTCTGTGGAAGGTGCTGGCAGTATATAAAACATAAGTCATGCATAAGCTTCTAGATGCTGAAATCTCAGCTCAAAAAACCTGTATTAACCAAACGAGCAATAAATCCTATGAAAATTTTCTCACGTAACTTTTATTAATTTGTAGCAAAAATGAATTTTATGCATTCTAGTGTGTCAAGTTATTGAATCCACTAGTGTGATGGGTAGCCAATTTTGGAACAAAATTCTTCTATTGAAAAACACTTATTTGGAAAATAAACATAAGATTTTTAAAACAGAGAAAAGAGAATCACTTTTTCCCCTGAGAGGAAGTTTGTACAACACATACATTTATGGACATAACCATCTGGACTTGAGTCTTGTTTTTCCTCTTACCAGCCAACTGTATGGCCTTTAGCAAATCACTTAACATCTGAGTCTCTCCCTTCATCTGAAACTGAGCAGTATCGTGATTGCTACTAAAAACTATTTCCAATAATTTGGCATATTTTCATGCAGTAGTTAGCCTATTTCATGCCTAGGCTTAGCCTGTTTGCCTTGTTTTTCTAACTCTGGAAATGCCGTGGTTTGATGTTGGAGTTAGATGATAACTCTGCTAGTTAAAATACTTATCATACAAAGCAAATAATTTCTATTTCTTTATAAAGTGAATATTACAAGATATTTCTTGTTTTAAAAACATGACTTTGTTAATTTCCCAAATGTTCCAGGTGAGCATTTCAAATGGGAAAACTAGGCTATAAACCTGTTAAATATTTAATCGTTGACTAATATACAAAAGGTCCTACACCAAGGCAGTGAAAGAAGCAGGAGAACCTAGAACTAGACTCCCACTCATGAGCTTTCATGATTTAGAGCGTGCTTCCTCCTTGTGTTCTTCATATTAATGAGTGCAAGTCTTTGTACTAACGGCCAAAAACATCATGCCAGTAATCTACAGTTAAGCTCTTTTCAGCTCTATAGAAATCTCCCTTTTGGCTTGTGCATGGAACTTGGCAGCTCTGTTTTTAGAACTGTTCGAATTTGGCTTACTGCATCCCTCAGAAGCGGCATATGAGCACTTTATCAGTTTATTCCCTATTTTAAGATGCATATCAGCATTGTGTACTAGCACTTGACAGAAATAATAAATACTTCACACTCTCCACTCCCAGTCCACTGACTCTATATTTGAGTAATCTGAGAAGAATAAATAAATAAAATTTAAGGATTGGGGAGAAGAAAATGTGAACCCAAATAATCTACACACAATGCATTATAACCAGGCTTGGAGATGGAGATTGAAAGGTAACCCAGGGCAGGAATGCCAGGACTCAAGAATGAGATGTTAATTTGTCCATCTAACCATAGACACATTATGACTCTCTTCTGTCTACTGAAAGGATCATCAAGTCTATGGATCATAATGCCACCAGCTGTTTTCTTCTTTCTGGTCTCTCCTCCATGTACTCAGACACCACTGTGGTGTTCACGGATCAACATAATCCTACCTACATTCTCCTGTCCCAGATTCTGATCATAGCACATTTATTAACAAGCACCTATCTCTGCACTTGCCTTGCTGGCCACAGTTCTGGCATGAGCACAAGCCCCATTTATTTGTTGTCTCTTCAGTACTGCTCCTTGGAAAATTCAAGTCTTCACAGGCATTTTGCTATTGCCTTCTTTCTTGAATAGTAGTGGAGATACTCAGGACTGTGCTAAGTCCGTTTTCAGATGTAAATTAAAACAAATTTTTGGAAAGCTCCTGGAAAACATCCCTTACACTGGTATCACCTAATCAGAAGTCGGTTGCCGACTGAGTTAAACATTAGCAAAAGATTGGTGAAAAGCTCTAATCAAATCAGGTTTTCAAATATAATCACGTACATAGACTGAGTCTAGGAGACAATAATGTAACTGTGGAACATAATTACTATGTAGAAGATTTGCAGAATGTCTAGATTGTATATTGTAGAAATTAAGATAAAGAATATTTTTAAAATATGTGTTAAAACAGCCTATTAGTAATTATGGTCATCATAATATGACTGTCATACAATTTGGATTTACTGTTTGGAGAAAAGTAGATCGGAATTACCAAAACATTGTATTTAAGTTGTTAATATTATATAAAAAAGTAAAACTCATAAAATCAGACTTTCATTTCAAAGAACATTGGCATTTAAATTTGTTATGATAATTAAGCTATTATTATTATAAAGGTAAAGAGCAAGAATTAAATAATTGATTGGAAATAAGGAAGTTTAGGTATTGTAGGAAAATGGAGCAAAATATTAAATTTCAGGTTTTAATCAATCAGATTATCAACATATTGAGAGAGATTTTCTTTTGCATAAATTCTTAAGTTAAAGTTTACTTATGATAGGATTTTAGGTTTGTTATCATATATATTTAAACTTTCCTACACATCTCACTATATTATTGGTTTATTTTGTGTGTAGTCTGAACTCGCAGCACATCGAAAGTTTACATATTTTAATTAAAAGTAAAACATAGAGAAAAGTTTTTACATGCATCTGTAAGTATGATTTTCCTTACTTAGTTTCTGGCATAGGTGAGCATTTACAGATAATAATCTTGATCATTATATTTTTTATAATTAAACAATGAAGCATATCAGTAGCAGTAATCATGAGATAATCACATACCTGGTGTAATTAGCAAGCATAGGACAAAGCCAAGTATCATTAATGCCTTAGAGTATGATTATATTATGATGACTGTACCCTGTAGGCTGCCTTAATTTTCACTGCAAAACGTGTACTTTTAAAATAATGAGGTTCTTTAAAAATGAACTTTTTGCTTTATGGAATATCTATTAATAGACATACTTTGGAATAATCAGTAAAGTTTACCTATGGTTCAGTAGTTGTTGAAATTTTTCTCTGTGTTCCATAGTTTTGTTTCTCTCTAGACCATATCCATGTCAATATACAATAGTCTAAAGAGGTATAAAAATAAGTAAGTAAATCAATATCTTATCTGAATATTTGAAAATTTACAAAGGCTAAAATTCAATAAAAATTTAATTAACAAACAACAACAACTAAGAGTTAACTAATTTTTTTGGCGTTTTGGCTATATAATTCTGCTCCAAACACAGATAGATATTACCTGTTTGGGAATAGCTTGAAATTAAAATGCATTTTAACTTTTTCCATCAAGTCATATGGGCCACATACTAAAGATAATATTAAGTAGTATTAGTATATTTATTGCCTTATCTTTGTTGTGCTACTTGTCCAGTCACTTTGTTGGAATTGCCTGATCAATTTTGATGCTTATTTTTGCTCTATCTAAATCAAATGACTGGTTGACTAACTTGAAATTGGCTTTGTGCATCTTTCAATGATGCCCTTATAAAGACATAGGACACAATTAGGATGATTGAGAATGAAAACAAGTGATTTCTTCTGTAAATGATTATTTCTGGTCAATTTCAACAACTACTGAACTATAAGTAAACTTTACTGACTATCCCAAAGTATGTCTATTTTTGTGTCAGAGGGGTGCAGTCTCCAGTACTAACTGTAGGCTTACATCTCTGTGTTTCCCAGTGCAACAATGACTATGTGCCTGTGTGTGGCTCCAATGGGGAGAGCTACCAGAATGAGTGTTACCTGCGACAGGCTGCGTGCAAACAGCAAAGTGAGATACTTGTGGTGTCAGAAGGATCGTGTGCCACAGGTATGTGTGTGATCCTCCTTGAAACCTTATGCATGGATTCTAAGTCCAAAAAACCATGTCTTTTCATTTCTTGTTATATTATCTCCCAATAAATAATTCAGGTTATATATTGACTAGAAAAGCCTGTATTCTTTTGTTCAGATCATTTATTATTCTTTATCATTTTTATATTTCAAATCACTTTTGGAAGAAAGAGTATACCTACCATAAGGACACTGGTAGATTTAAGTACATATGTTATTAAATGAAGTACAGGCAATTGAATAAAAGTCACATATAATTAGAAACTGACATTGACCGCCAACGTGCCAAATATGGAGAAACCTGACTATGTATGGATAAAGTTTTATTGTTTATTTGTTTATTTTGAATGATTCCATTATCTGCTGGAAGGCAATTTTGCAGGTTTGGGCTCTGAAGTTGACATCTAATCTTAGCCCCTCTACAAAATGGTCTTCCTATTATTTGGTAGATTATATTGATGAATGTGTTGGTAATGAACATAATTTCTAATGACATTTGTCATTTCTGGTGCAATTAACCTGGGATTCTACAAAGATTTTAGTTATAGTATACCAGCAGTGCTATAAAGGAAGTAAGAAGAAAGAGTGACTTCATATGCTCCATAGCTTTTCAAGTTTTCCTTATGTGTACAGTGGCTGTTGGAGCTTAACAGCATTTGAGGCAAGAAACAAACAGCAGAGATAAAACCCAGCTTGAAAAAAGAATGCTTTAAAATGGGGCTGAGTTTTCAAGTTAAGCTTGATATTGAAATCGTATATACTATAGAAACTTTAAGATGACATGCTGGTTGTTCTTAATGGCAAATAAGCATCTTTCTGGAAAGCCAAAATTGCTGAGAATTTGGATTATATAAGCATATTCAGGAATAATAGTAATGACATCAAATATAAACTTTCACTAAAAATAGAAGCAGAGAATAGTGTCATGAAAAGTCTATTTTATTCAAAAGTCACTCTTAGCAGGTATTTCTAATCAAGTGTATGATGTTAAAAGTTACGTGCTAAGTGGCTGGGGCAGGGTGGAAAATGAGCAAAGAGATAAACCTTATATTCTTTAAAAGATTATCTCAAGCATTTTGATTGTTAGTAGTTGATAATATCTAAGTTATACTGGTAACTACCCAAGTTTCTGAGAATTAACAGAAGAAAGATAATAGTATCATTTCTCATGACCAATGATGCTTTGTTTTGGTTTGGTTTGTAAGTAGTCTTTTCTCCTAAAGGATTATTTGCTCAGATGTGAATGTTCCTCATGAAAGGGTGGTCAGGAGGCAAGCTGGGCTGGTACTCCATTTACTTATTTGCTAAAGCAAACAGGTCATTGCTGCTTGGTATGTGAGTGACAAGTCATGAATAAAAGGTACAGCAACATGTGAGAGTCAATTGGCAGCCTTCCCCAGTAGGGAAGGAGAGGACCAGTATGCTGCTCTCATAGTAGGGGTGGGGGATGTAGAAAGTTTGATAAGGAGCAAACTACGAGGAATCAATCAACCAGACCTGAGAAATGAGACATAATACCCTAGGGCAAATAGAATAGAAAAAAAAATAGAATCCCAGGAACCAGGAAGGATGAAGGCAAATACCTTAGAGTACTGAGGAAAGAATTTGCTTTTTCTAGACCATGGAGGCTGTCTGTTTTTCTCTAACAACAGCCACATGAGAATTAGCAGGCAATCATAATAAAAAAGACCAGAAGTTATGGTTATGGCTGATGATGTTTGTTTGGTAGCAAAATCTCTCTTTCTTACTTGCCAACCTCCAAGTTCTTGTCAGCACATAGAATCACATTTTCCTGATTCATTCAAGTCTTTCCATTCTAGTCCCTGATGTGCTGGTTCTACTATGAAAATAAATACTTAGCCAAGTAGAAAATTTAATCACAATCGAGTAATCCATCTTTAGCTCATTCATATACTTAGATTTCTGCAGGATTTAATTAGTAAGCCAATCTTGCTGAATGCATCTTCCATGGACTTGTAAATCTAAAATGTTTTTGATCTGAATAATGACAGAGAGAACAAAGTAATTTTGATTAACCAGGTCTGACTGTAAATAAATTGGGGTTCTGACTTTTGTTCTAAAAGGGATTCTTATTCTTTTCTTTGTAGATTTCCCATTTATTTTTAATGCTGTTTGACACTGAATAAAAGTGGCAACTTGTAAGCTCTAGGAATAATAGGCAGTAGAAGATATAATTTTATATTTATTATAATTCATTGAACTTATAATTTTTTTTTTTGTCCAGAGAATAGATTCTTATTTGGAAATCTGCTCAATGGCCTTGTTGTCAATTTAACTTTTTGCCTTGTAAGAAATGCATTAACTAGGAGCTCAGATTTAGGTCTAACAGCATGACTGCTTAGGTGTTTCTGTCTCACTAATAAGACTTTAGTAGGCTACTTATCATCAGTTTGCCAAGATGACTTATCTTATAATAGAGAAAACATTGAAGCTTCCCATAACAATTTCATAATGATGCCATGGACTTAAGTGATCATTTTTCTAATCTATTCCTTTTTTTCCCCCTGGCTGTTTCATTTGTGTCAAATGAAATATTATCTTAAGGACCATGCCCCTCGAAGTTTTAGAAATGCATTTGGGAAATACAAGCTAAAATACTACTGGCATTTTTTTTCTGATTTCCCCAATCATATGTATTTATTAGAATACCTGTAGATGAATAGGCAAGATGTTTACTCTACATTTTAATTATTATGTTCCAGACAGTGCTTAAGTGCTTAAAATATGCTATTGGGCAGCAAGCCCCAAAATACCCAATCGGATAGATATTTCTATACCCATTGAACAGAGGAGGAATATGCTTAGGAAGGTTGAATAACGTTTCTGTATCATGCAATGAGTGAGGTTTGGAGCTTGGAACTCATAAGCCTTTATGCATTTCCCATTATGCTCATATAAGTGTGGAATGATGAACAACACATTTTCCTTGACTTAAAGAAGTTTATCAAAGGAAATTTAAAATAAACTATATACATTTAACTAAAATATATTTAGAATGTGTTATCACTATAATACTACAACTTGCTATTTAGCCTTGAATGAATATAAGTAATACTGAATTAAGCTTTCAAATTAATGCAAATACAATCAATTAAAATTTTTGTCTGTGGAAGTATACAGAAAGGAAGCTTGACAAACATTAAGCACTCAAGCACTGTTCTGTCCAAAAGAGATTATGTTGTGACTTATGACAGACAGTTCAGTTGGTAGAAATATTCTATTATCCATATGAATTCATCAGCCTTTCTTGATCTGTTATCATTAAACAGTCAAATGGTATGATTAAAATCCTTGTTTGATTCTACATTTACTAAGAATAATTTTTATCATAAATTGTTTTACCAATTAATTTGCCTTTAAGAAAAAGATATGCTGGTCCAAAGACATATGTCATTAGTAGTTAATTGAATACTTGACATTTTAATATAATAGTGTTAGACCCTATGAATTTAGTTAATGTGATTCTCCAAGACTGACAATTCAAACTGCTGCTCCTTCATGGTAGTTCCAAAGCCAGTACATGATAAGAAAGGCTGCTGGGAAAGTCTTCCTTCTTCCATATGTGTTAGCCTTCTGTAGATTTTCATACCCCATGCCTCTTGCTATGTGGTGCTTCTCAATAAAGTATCATGGAAGCACACAAGTAAAAGTCATGTTTTATTTTAATTGTACTAAAACTATACATTCTTAAGAGTGGCACTTGGTATAAGTCTGGAGCCCTGGTTGAGATTCCATTGTGGGATGAGGGCACACCAGGCAAAGAATACCAATATTAATCTTATTTCCCTGTATTTAACATTAAAATACATAACCAAATGTATTTTGAATGAACAAAAATGGAAAGGCAGAGGGAAGATTATATCTACACTTAAGAAGTAGAATCAGATGGAACCTCAATTGTCTTGACTTCAATTTGAAATTTTGGGTGTTTCTGGGAACTATGCTCCCAGAAATAGACAACTTTGATCGACTGTAATTAATGGGATGAAGGGGAGAGAAGAAGTGGTGAAAGAAAAATCCAGAAGAGGAAGTATGATTTTTTACTGCAAGCATCATTTAGTTGAATATCTGACTTTAAGCACAAAGTCAAAAATTAAGCTCTCTTCTACTGACTTCAAAAACAAAGGATGATTTGTCACAGATAGAATCGTTCACAATTGTGGTATTTATAAAACATATCAATATCTATATAAAATATATTTATCTTTAAACTACTTTTCTCTGTTCATATGCAATTTGCAAGAATATAAGCCTTAATTATGATTTCATTTGCCACATGCATTAGACTGTGTAATTTCTGAAACTTACTGATTGTTACCAGCATCTCATTTTTAATATTTTATTTTGCTAAAAGCACCAAATCCAGCCTGCCAAGATTAGGAATTTTTCATAGCTGAGATTAGGATGTTTTCCAAACTGGGTAATAATGTTTTCATAAAGCTTTGGAATAAAAATGATGAATAATTTATTTTAGAAGTTACATTAATAGAAATTAAATCAATGTGAAGATACATTTTTGGTTTAAATATTAGTGTTTTTCTCAAACAATATTATTGAAGTATTAAACTAAGAAAATAAACTTGAACTTAAGAATTCATAAATATTTTTGAATGTGTTTTACTAGTAAATATAATTTTCCCCCCCACAGATGCAGGATCAGGATCTGGAGATGGAGGTAGGAGTTGCCTTTTTTACATATTTGAAGATTTACCGGTGGATATTATTATGTATATTTACTTATATGTGTTCCATTTCAGATATTTAAGACAAAATCGTATTTCACATTTTAGGAAAGATGAAAACATAAAAAATTGTCTCCATATTAAGTACATGTATAAACCATGCAAATTACTTGGCATACTTATAAATCATACTCTATCTCCATTTAATCTACCTTGTTCGTTCATTTGTTTGTAATTAATCTTTGAAATGGATAGGCGTAATGTCAAAACTTCCAAAGACAAGCATGTAAGCATATTTGGCAGGGCAGAAATAATTCATGAGAAAATCATCTAAATATCGGGGTTTTTAAATATATGACATTGCTCTCAATTACTAGGTACTAACAACACATATATATACTACCATGCAGACAAGGTTTTAATTATCAGATTTATAATTTGGAACTGAAGGACCTTTAGGTCATAAAAGTGAAAAAGGTAAAATTAAGTCAAATGAAAGTAAAATATTATCTTTGCTTCCTTGACTAAATTAATCTATAGTCATTTTTAATAAAGTATGATATATGTTCCCATTATTTAGTTTTGTTTAGGGATGTATATAAGAGAGAGAGAGAGAGAGAGAGAGAGAGAGAGAGAGAGAAACTTTAAAAGTTTCATCTAATGTACTTACTACCAAATGAAGATTTTACTTATAGATTGCAACTAAATTGTAAATGTTCCAAATAGTTTTCCAGATGAAATTCAAACAAAATTCGACTTGTTTACACACAAAGCAAAACAAAACACAACCTACATGTAATTTCCAGATTAATGAAAACAAAACAAATAAAAGCATTTTCTCAAGACCTTGCTTTAGTTGTGTAAAATAATTAAATATGCTATTCCAAATTGATTGTAGTTTTTAAATACAGAATTTGATAAAAGATAAGTACAAGAAGGCCTTGGGTTCAGGGAGGTGGATATTTAATATACCCTTTATTTAGTTCAGGAAATACTTGAAAGATTTATCAAGTTTCCTTATGTAATGAAAGGCTTAACTAGTTCAAATAAGCAATATCCACAGAACATAATTAGAGCAGCATATTGGAACACAATTTTTTTTTCATAAAGACTAAAACTGAACAGCGGCAGATTGAAGCACAATTTTTTTTTCATACAGACTAAAACTGAACAGCAGTCAAGACTCAGGCATAGAATATGTTTCAATGTCACATGATGTTGACAGTCCCTTGATGTCTGGACAATCTTTCTCGACTTCTAATAAAGGTTTCTTTAGCTGATTAATATAGTATTCCCAAGAAAGCTTCCTTAGAGGTTTTGAAAATAAGAGCTTAGATGAACATATTGAATCTTAAAGGAAAAGAAAAGACAGGAAAAAGGAGGCAGTTCCTTCAGTAGATGTTTTACCATTAGAATATTATTAATTAGGAATCAATTAATTTTAAAAAATGTTACTTTTGTAAGGAAATAGTTTCTATGCAAAATTCTGTATATTTTCCAGCTGTTTCGTTTTATATGTAGACTACCTAATTTTGCAAATATTGTGCTGAGATTGAACTGTTCCACTGTTCACCCAACCAATCTTGTTAATTGTCTAGCATCTTTAAAGACAAAATAAAACATACCAGTTCACAGAACACAGAATGTCTTCATTTCACTTTCTATTAAAGCATCAACGTATACTTTTTCCTACTTGACTATCTTATCATAATATACATCATATCTTTATTTTTTTAACAATCAGATGTGAGTTTTGTTTCACATACTAGTTTCTAGTTTTCATTCATTATTAGCACATGCAAATGAAAGTGAAGTTAAACTCACTCTTCCTTGCTGCATTTTATATTAAAATCTTTAGTTGATTATCTTATCTTGTGATCCGAATAAGAAATATTTTCAGGAAATTACTTTAATGTCACGAATATGACATTTATAACTTATTTTATACCATATGAGTGAAACATCCCTTGGAAACCACTTTATTTTGTCTTTTTCTTTTTTTAATCACTCTTCCTTTCTATTATAGGTGCTTTATTCTAACTTGGAGAAAATAAAATCATCTTCAAATATTAGCTTTAGAAAAAAAAGCATATAACACATTTAATTCTGAGCTTATTCTTTTAAATAACTGCCGTTCTGAAATTATGGTGATGAGTATTTGCTTCTAATTGCATACAATTTTTAAAATTAGAGACTCATCAGATTTTTCTCAAGAGAATTCCTTGTTTTTCTAGTTTACGTGTTACTTTGCTCTGTAATACTATTCGTTTTTATTTTCTTTAAATTCTTTATTATGGGGTACCAAAAACACTTAGAAACTAAAACCTAAAAACCTAATTTAGAGTGGCATGCATAAATTCAACTCATATATCTCTTGGGTTGTAATCATAAGGTATATTTAACTTGCTGTCTCTCCTTTACAGAAGAGAGACTTTCCTCTGTATTTCTGTAGAGTTTGTATTACCAAGACATTGAGAGGTCAGAATCAGCTTGATTTATTTTTGAATAAAGCAAAAGTGATTGAATAACTTGTGATCATTTGGCTAATCCAACAATTGTAACTAGTGTTTGTTCTAACTAATCTCTATGTAACATATTCACAGTAATGTGTATTTAATTAATAATTGGGTTTACTTGGCAAGCACTTTGGATGGTTAATAGTTATTTTCTAATTTCTTATTTTAACAAAAGTTAATATAAGTCCAAAGTGGAGTGCATTGAACAAGAGTGAGGTGAACAAATTTTGTTGTAAAACATTTATCATGTGTGACTATCATAAATGATATCATTAAATCTACAAATCTAAAATCATGTAAAAATGTATCAATTATTACTTTTTATCAAAAATATATGAACTATTACTTTTTAAAAAGTCATCCTTTATTTTTAACATGAATGAATATTACATTAGTAATGAAGATTAGACCTGATTATTCTAAAAATAATTTAAGCTTAACCATTTGCATAAGAGTATATCTGTCTTTTACTGCATTTGAGGGAACATTTTTACTACAATATAAAAGGAACATAAAGGCTTTTTTTTTTTTGAAACGGAGTCTTGCTCTGTTGCCAGGCTGGAGTGCAGTGGCACAGTCTCAGCTCACTGCAACCTCCACCTCTCAGGTTCAAGTGATCCTCCGGCCTCAGCCTCCTGAGTAGCTGGGACTACAGGCGAAATTCTACCAAGCATGACAGGTCTGAGATTCTTCCCAGCTAATTTTTGTATTTTTAGTAGAGACAGAGTTTCACCATGTTGGCCAGGACGGTCTCGATCTCTCAACCTCATGATCTGCCTCCCTCGGCCTCACAAAGTGCTGGGATTACAGACGTGAGACACCATGCCTGGCTGACGTAAAGGTTTTATACAATTTATTTTAACTTATAATTGTACATTTTATAGGGAGTTCTAAAATATTTATTGACCTATTTATTCAGCTGAAACAATTCAAATGGTTAACTGTATTGAGGTACAACATGTTTACTATGTTTCCAACATGATCCTACAAAGGTGCATTCTCTCCTAAAGGTCATTTGTAAAGTAATAACATACAAATACTTCATACAAATTTTAATGTTCCGCTGTCCCATTTCAGTGACTGTATCCTCTTCTTTTAGTGTTTAAGAAAACTCACTAATACAAAAGATAATTTTGTATTTTTAGTTTTAAACATAGGACCTGCCATTTATGGAATTCTTTTTTCGAACAAAAGTGTTTGGTTTGAAAGGTATCTACATAAAATAAACTTTTGGATAGATTCACACCTGACAAAAAAAATCAAGATAAACTATAACTGTGAAATGTGCTATAGGGAGGTAATATGTGGCCCAAATTCCAAAGATTTTGAGAAAATGATAGAAAATGATTGGTGTTTCAAGTACTTATATATATGGAAGTTTAATGTTGTAAATAAGAAAACGGGTGTGTGTAGGAGGGTTAATAACCTCTTATCCACCCACAGACTTCCTTAAGCAACAAATACTGCAGGAAGAAAATGTATTAAAGGCGCCTCCTCTCAAAATTCAGAGGTGTGTGGGTGGTTAAAGAATATTTTTTAACCTCTGCTTTTCTTCATAAGTCTTTCAGTCATATTATAAAGATAATGCTATGAATAGTTTCCATTACTGTTTTAAAAAAAATTTCTATGTTGCTTAGAGTTTCGTTAGATTCTGAAAAATAAATAAGTCTGGTGAAATTAAAACCATATTTTAACTATAAAATAATTATAAATGTATTATCCTGCTGTACATATGGGAGAATCCACAGTTAAATTTTAATATCTTCTTATGGGAAGTTATATGATAATGTTTATAGTAATAAAATGTATCTATGATACACAGCATGGATACACAATAAGTATATTTTTATTTTATGAGATAAAAGGAAGCACTGGACTATTTATACAATTTTTATAATTATATACAATTTTAAGATGATTCTTTAAAAGGTTATTGTTGGATACATACTAAAACAAGTCAAATTAAACTTATGTCTATTATTTGTATAAAAAGCCTTATTTTTATATGAATTATCTAGATAATTATTGTTATGATAAATTTGGTATATAAAATCAGTTGACATATGGTTTTTATTTAATGAAAAAAAATCCAGTGCAAATTATTTTTATATGACATTACTAAAGATGTCCATAATTAAGACAGTTACTTCATATACATATTGGATAGAACAAAAAGGTTTACATGGCAACACATTGTAGATCTTGGGCTGCTTTTTCTGATTATGTGAACTGCTAAAAACTGGCAAAAAGTATTTTAAGAACTTTTAAACTTAGAGATTTTTTTTAAAAAATCCTTGTCTTTCTAATGTAGATTTTATAATATTTAGTAATTTGGTTGACTTGAATGAGGCTAGTACTCTAACCTAGATATGGTTGCAAGATTTCTGGGGCTGTAAAGATAAATATGACACAGTTCTTTACACTCAGGGAGATTGTATGTAAATTCTCTTCCGAGTACACAATGGAAAAAATATGATTTAATTATGAAAAGAAAAATATTCTCCTGCAGAAATAAAATGTTAACTATACTGTAAATAACAAAGAATTGAATATTTATTCCATAAAATATCCTTGTAGAAAGCTGTTATTTTTCCTTCCATGTTGCTGTACTAATTCTCTCTCCAACCAGCGTACCTTTTCCACTTCTCCCCTGTCATGGTCAAATTCTGGCAAACACAATATATCTCAACATGATTGTATGTCTTTTTTTTTTTTCCTCCTTTGGGCTCACGTTATAGCCAAAGTCTGACAGGTGTCAATTGTAAGCAACTTCTGCTGAAATACCGATTTAATAAAGAAATTCTACCAAGCATGACAGGTCTAAGATTCTTCCCAGGCAATATATATGGGAAGAAAGCAGAAATTATCCGCTTTTTGCTCTGCCACACCTGAGAGCTGCTATTCTGCTGGAGATGAGCTTATAGCCATCTGAACTTCAATTGAAATCTTATCTCAGCTCTTCATAGGTTGAAATCCATCTTGCTTTCTCTTTACCTAAAAAAGAAACAATATTGCAATGGAGTACTGAAATAGAGATAGAATGAATGAGAACCATGTAATGTATAGCAAAATTGGAAAAATATAAAAAGCAACAGAATGAGGAAAATAAAATGAGAATGATGGAAAATGAAAAAGGAGGAGAAAAGGACCTTTGTTATCAGCATGGCTATACTTCGTTTTCACACATGAATACTCTTTTAAAAATAAAAATAACTTTTTTTCTTCCAGTAGAGCGATGATAGTTTTCTGAATTTCTACAGATTGCTTAGGAATGTGAAATAAATGCTACAAACTTTTGTCTGAATCATCCATAAGGGTTTTTAAAAACTATGTATAGGAAAAGAAAGTTAATCATTATGTGTAGTATGATAGAAATGGCTTTGGATTATGAATCAGGAGATTTGCATTCTAGATTTTTAACTGACTTGAAGAATTTCGATTTTTTACTCTCAGTTTCCTGAGGGATTCATTTATTTTATCAGTAAAACAGTAATATCTATCTATAGGAAAGATGATTAAAATAAAGTAATGCAAAGAACTTTGAACTCTAAAAAATTTAACATGAAACTAAAAGAATTCATGTTACCTTTGCTCTTTATTCCCATATACTCTAAGAATATAGTTTCTCTGAAGAGTTTAATTAGAATTTTGAATGTTTTAATTAGTGATTTTTAAGTCCATGGCTTAAAGTATTGACACTGGGATAGTAATAACTCTAAGAAACTCGTACAGTTTTTGGTATTTAGAAGATACAGATAGCTCTGCCCCTTGAAAGGAAGTGAAATCACTGTATTAATACACATAACGGAAGATAAATGCATCCGGAGGAAATGCAGTTACACGAGATAGGTAAGAAATAAGAAATAATGTTTAAAATTTCAAAACAGTACATAATTATTCTTAAAACTGCAGTGGCAGGGATATTGCCTCTATAGCAAACCAATAAAGAAGAAATAGGAGGGAGTCACAATATGGGAGATTCTGTATACTTACAAGAAAGAACTGTTATGAAGGCTCTAAGCATTGCAAAATTTTTCTTAGGTCATTAAGCTTTTTAGAAAGAGATTCTCTTAAAATCGACAGGAAGATTTTATTACAGTTCTGTTGATGTCAAAATATGAACAAGGTAAATCTGTAAGAATCCCTCTGTTCATGTATGATTATTTATAAAGTGGTCTATATTATAGTTTATAGAAAGCACTATTATAGCATTTCTTTATTTTAATTTTTAATTTTTATGACTGCACAATAGTTGTATATACATATAGGTTCATGTAATATTTAGATACAAGCATGCAATGTGTCATGAGAAGATCAGGGTAATTGGGGCATCCATCACCTTATGCATTGATTATTTGTTTGTGTTGAGAACATTCCTATTCCATTCTTTTAGTTATTTTGAAATATACAGTAAGTTATTGTTAACTATAGTCCTCTTGTTGTTCTACCAAACACTAGATCTTATTGCTTCCATTTAACTGTATTTTTGAGCCCATTAGCTATCCTGCCTTTATCCCACATTTTTAAATCACGGCAACAGCCTTTGAATGTATAGATGAAGATCAGAAAGGATGAGCACTTTATGCAATAAATACGGTAACTAAGCCAGTCCTTGAAATTCAAGAAGGAAGGAAACTAGTGTGCAAGATTGCCCTACCTCTTGTACTTCTTTGCAACAACTGTAGCAGACCTCATCTTCTATGGTTTATGTAAATCATCAGTTCTGCCAGCTATCCAATGACAGTCTATTATTACATCTCCCTGTCCCCTTCCCACTTTCACTTTTGATTCTGAAATCATCTGTTCTACTCAATATAGTTCTCAAACCCCATGGATTTATATTGTTTTCTGTTATTTAAGTTAATCACACACCTCAGTCCATGGAACTTAATGATTGCCAACTGTTCTATTACTTTTCCCCTTTGTTTATCCAACCCTGATCCCATTCCTAATCTTCTGTAAGTATTCACTCTAAGGTATTAGAGATACTTTAAATCATTGCTAAAAATATATATGGGATAGTTGTGTAACTAGCAGTGGGAAGTAGTGGTTCAAAGGACAGACTCTAGAGCTCTAGACTCCAGATTTGATCCTGGCTCACCACTTATTATCCAGGCTACTGGCCAGTACCTACTATAGCTACTGAGCCTGGACAGGCTACTTAGATTCTGTTTTTTGTTTCTTTATTTGTGACCCTGGCAGGGTGTGCAGGAAAGTACCCTAAGGTTGAAATTTGTGCACATGAAATTTATGGATTTGTGCTGTCAGGATCAGCATCTGTGTAAGAGAAGAAAGTAGAATTGGGAAGAGGGTGAATTTGAATTGCTGTAGAAGAAAAAAAAGCCACACAGAGTGGCCCATATGAGTTCTCAAGATGGAATATCCCTTATGAGTTGTCTTTAATTGGAAAAATAGGGCTGAGCTTTTATACCCCACCATTAATCACCATTGATGTGGGCAGCTCCCAAAAGGGAGCATACCTTGGGCCAGGCAGCTCTACTCAGCTGCAGTCTGGACCTGGAGAGGGACTCAAAGGTGAGCTGTCTGAGTGCAACACTCCAAGCAGCTGAAAGGGAAAAATGTGGACAGTGCACCACGGTATCCACTAAGATCTGTAAAATATAAAACAACAACAAAACCACAGAATTCTTACCCTTGTAGGGCTTATTTCTTGGAAAGAGACATGAGCAGTAAACAAATAAACAGGGAAATACACAGATTGTCAGATGGTAATGAGGGCAATGCAGGAGGAGGAAAGTGAGACAAGGGAAACGAGAGGTTACTAATTTGTTTGGGGTGATCAGAAAGGCCTTAGAGAAGGATCCATAGGAAATGAAGGAGCAAGTCTTGCAGCTGAGGGAGGGAAGGGCATTGCAGGCAAAGAAAACTGCAAATGAGAAAACTCTGAAGCAGATGCATATCTGGGATATTCCAAGAACATCAGGGATGTTAGATGGACTAAAATGAGTGAGAAGATGCTTAGATGAAGATGTGGAAAAAGAGTGGGAGTGACTCTCAAGGCCAGAAACAGAAAGGTCTTCCTCTGGGTGAGCAGGGAGCCATTGGAAGGGTCTGGAGCAGAGGAGAATATTGTAGTCTGGTGATTTTAAAAGATCCCCCTGGCGGCTGTATTGAAAACATGCCACGCTGAAGTACAAGACTAAGGGAGAAAGCAGGGAGACTTGTGCAATTAAAAGAAAAAAGGATAAAGTTTCTTTTCACTGGTTGTCATTGATTTGGGGATTACAGTATCTCTTTTCTGTTTTAAACAAATCACTCTGCTACTCATCTGAGGGACTTTGTGTATGGCCCTTTATTGAGTACATTGAGTACATATCCTAGTTTTTGCTGTAGTCAAATCTATTTTTAATCCTCATAAGGTATTATTGTATTGGGGTTTTATTTAAGATATCCTTCTTCTGTTTTGAAATTTTTAAGCAAGCAGATAATTTCACTGGATTCCAGATAGTATTTAATGCATAGGAATGTCTCTGCATGCTGCAGTGCATGCCAAATTGCACTGAATTTGTTTCACATTTGGACTTGTAAAATATAGCTTTTTCTTTCAATGTACTAAATGAACAATACATATTGTAGCATATTATTTTCAATGTGTACTTAACAAAGAGCAATTTTATTTTCTCTGGTAAATTACACATTTGTTACAGCTTTGAGATTTTTTTAAAAATCCAGGAATAAATAGAAAACAATATGTTTAAATAATGTTAGCATCCTGGCTCAATGAGTCAAACCAAAAGAATTATTCCAGTGCCTTTACTTAGTAAACTAGTTCTGAAAAATCTTTTAATTTTGTGTTCCTTGCTGATCTCTCTCTGAAAAGAATAAAGGGAGAATTAACTGGATTTTAAATAATGTTGGCTTGGTGCTTCCAAGAACCTATTCTGCAAATGGGTTATTGCAACTGAATTCATTCCAAATTCAATAATATTTATTATAAACTTGAACTTTTTCTCCATTTTTTTCTCATTTTCCAGCTGCATTCTCACTCTTTTCTCCTGTAATTTGGCTGACTAGATTGCCATTCTGTCATTACCTTCTTTTGGTGAAGGCCACAAACAGAAGGAACATATTAGTGGAATCAGTTGGAGAGGGAACCCATTCCTACAATTGCATCTACAAAAAATGGTGTACTCTGCATATATTTGGTCCTGGCAACATTGATAAGTTTGCGTGTTCTTGCAAGCATTGAGATAGTTTGAAAGTCATTGCAGATATGCTGACTGTCCTCTCCAGAGACCATAGCACTTGCAGGAAAATATGACCTTTGGCAGGTAGAATTTCTGACACATTGATTTAAATGGTAGTGGTAGCAACTTGTTGAAAGGACACGTCGAGCTGTAGAGTGCCACCTTTTCTGGCCCCTTTAAGCCTTATGATATAGTTTGAGATCTAATCCTTAAGGGTTAGCGAGTTTTACAGTGGTAAGAATTTTATTCAATTACTCAAAAGACAACCATAATAGCAGCTTCAATGTGGTTATCTTTAAAATAGCTGTTATTTTTAAATATAATTAAAGAGAAACACAGCTGGCAGTTTAAAGGAAAAAAGGGAATTGGTAGTACAGTTATTATACTGCATCTTAAATGGTGAGGTGATATTAAATGGTTATATTCTGGAAGCTCATGCCCACACTGCCTTTGAAGTTCAGGCTGCCCAACCACATTCCGGCATTGATTCAGGAAACTCCCTTGGCCCTTTAGTAAGAGAGAGCTCCCTTATGCCGAGATCTGCTTTGAAATCGAATGTAGCAGAGTTATAAAGTGAGCCCAATCTTATAAGTCAGCATGCTCTGTGGATTTTCTATTGTGAATAGTTCTCAGATCTGTATCTCCAGACGCTCTACCAATAGCCTATTTCAGCCCCTAGGCATCTCTCGTCTATAGCATTGGGGAAAAAAAGCCGCCTAACAGGTCTCTCCACTTTCATTTTTGTCTACCCAAAAATTTTCTTGCTTACACAGTCAGAATATTTACATGAAATACTTATCTAAGTATAACATTCCCCTACTTGCAACTTGGCAATGGCTGTCCATCATCCTTAGAATAAAAATTATCTTCCCAACAGGAGATACAAAGATCTCCAAAACTGGTTCTCTTTCTGCCTTTCCATCCACATCATTCATTTTCTCTACCTCAGACTTGACACTCCAGTATACTTTTTTGTTGAGGGTAGTTAATTGGGATAGCCCATCAATTGATTGCATACCCCTGTACTTTGCTAACGCTTTTCTATTTATCCAAAAATCTTCCCGTGTTTTTGCCTAAACATTATTTATATTCCAAGACTAACTTGATGAGAATCTTCATCAGGATAATTGTCCTCAATCCCCTGGTTGGACTACATATCTCTCATCAATTCTACTTTGTATCACCAGTCTGATCCATTAAAATAATCTGTGTATTGTATGTGCCTGTGGCTAATGACTATTAATACCTGCATATCAGAAAACAAAGGCTGGTGCTTAGAAAAATTTTATTAAGTGTTTGCTGAGCTGGACCAATGCATTAACAACAAAAAGTGTGCTTCATTCAGGTGTGGTGGCATGTGCCTATAGTCCCAGCTACTGAGGAGGCTGAGGTGGGAGGATTGCTTGAGGCAAGGAGTCAGAGGCAGCAGTATGCTATGATTGTACCTAAAAATAGCTACTGAACTCTAGCCTGGGCAATGTAGCAAGACCCCATCTCTTAAAAAAATTTAAATAATAACATAAAATTTAAAAAGAAAATGTGCTTAAATTTCTAAATGTTTCCACTCACATTTGCATGCTGCCATTGAAATTATTTGAAATTCTAAATTAAAAGTTGAATATGAATGGTTTTGTGTACTAAAATAACTGTGGAAGTATTTTAACTTCATAAAAGATGACTGAAAACCAGCAACAACAACAAAACATAATGGCATGCCAAGAGGATCCTAGCAACAACGGGCTGCAAACTTAGCCTGAGAGACATCTAATATCAGTATATTAACTTGAGAACTACCTCATTCTCCAAACGTAGTGTGCAGAAAAAAAAGAAGTCATTTTAGGATTCTAGTTAGTTTATAGGAAATTAAGGTAATTTTCACCTATATGAATATTCCACATCCAAATTACATGTTAAAATATCAAACGACTTTGGCTAGAGAATGTGTTATTTGGAATTCCATTTGATACCTTCATTTAATTTGACATTGAACCAGTGGGGCTGGGGGTGGCAGGGACCTGTCTTTTCTGAATTTTCAAGGAGTTACAATAATAGTAAATTTATGTATAAAGTTCATAAAACTTACTTTAACCATCAAAACATATTACTTGGAAAATAAAACACTGGATATTAGTTCCTAATATCTAGAAAGTCTCTTACTTTCGTGGGGAAGAAAATTTTCTTACTTTTGTGGAGAAAGAATATTTTATCTCCATATATCTTCAGTATTTGAAAAGTTCACTTTTGAAATACTCAAAGATATATGGAGAGAAAAATGGAGCCTCCATCTGATGCCATAGGGATTCTAGATCAAATGATTTTAAAGTAAGTCATATCACTGTAAGCAGACTGAAAGTAAAGATTCAACCAACAAAGTTTCACAAAATTGTGTCTGGCACGTGCTATGTGCTTGTTAAATACTTGTTAAATTAAGGGATGAATGAATGACTTGTCATGAAGTGATGTGAATGACTATGAATACAATTAATTAATGCATATATGAACACGGAAGCCACTCTTCTACTTCCCACTAATAGCTAACTATGGCCTGCAACTTACTGGCAGTGGGCATAGGAAATGCCATAATATGCATAGTCTCTGAAGAAATCTGCAAATTGATTCTGTCTTCCATTAACTTCAAGTCAGGTCTCCTGCCTCTGTCCTCATGCTCTTCTATCCCATCTGTTTGCTTCTAATGTGAAACTTCAGCAATGTGGTAATGCTGTGCTCAAATATATAAGTGTAGAGGATAAAAAGGAGAATTTGGAAGGTAAAAGAACAATCTAGCAAAGAGAAAAGGACTTTTCAATGAAACATATCAGAAGAAGAAAAGAGAAAGCAGTGATGTTTAGCATTTTGTAGAAAAGTTTTGTTTAAGTAAGGAAAAAGGTGGAATTTTAAATAGCTGCAGACGTGTTAAATATTAGCTTTATACATTCTAACTCTTAACATTTCTTTCTATGTTAACATATACAATATTTACTAATTTTAGCCATTTCTCCCTTTGTTTGTTTCTGTACACCCAACAAGTTTTGAGAAGAAAATCAAGAAAAATGTGATCCAGGCATATATTTTTTTCCTAACTCCACTGCCACATGCATTTTTCTCACCCATCTAAAATAGCATTTAATGCTGCCAGTAGGTATTTTATTAGGAAAAATAGGTTTCATTCTTGCCAGACAAGACAAAGGTTGAAATCAATGTTGCATTCTGCTGACTAGGAAAATTAGACAGCCTTCTACTCCAGCACTTTTAAAAATGTGTTCTGTGGAACTTGAATGCCTCAAGATGCTATTCTGAAAAAAGCATCCACTTAAGTGAGGTTGATAAAAGCAACATATTTTGACTCCTTTTCAAGAGCCATATATAAGGTGATCAACTAGTGCCAGTTTGCCCAGGATTTTTCTGGTTTTAACACTGAAAACTTGTATCCCAGGAAATTCTTCAGTTCTAAAAAACTGTTCTAAAAAACTCATATGTATCTTGAAGTAAGAAATATGCTAAATTTTGTTTAAAACGTGTTTTAAAGAATACCTAACAATGAAACATTTTTCTTAAGCAATAATGTTAAAAATCGAAGGGACTAGTCATCTGTGATACATACACACTTTGGGACACTCTGCCCTAATCCTATTCATCTTTCTCCTATCCTGGAGTCTCTCCTTTCTGTTTCTCCATGTTGCAGGGCATATGGAGCCTGAGGAATGGTCTAGCATTGTAACTGCTTGAGTTTCCTCCTGAGCCTTAGACTAGAGGTACTTAAGGCCTTAAGCTTGAAATGTAAAAGAATTTCTATATTGAAAATATTTTTATCACTTTGAAATAGTTCTTCTTTCTCGATCTCTCTTACAAATATGTACCTGCCTTAATGCAAATCTTTTGGGAGTTTCTACAGAAATTTAATACGTTGTAAGAAAAATATTTTAAAAGTCTATATTCCACTTTCTATTACATAATTCTGGATGAGGCTTGAGTATGTGTTGGGAAGTATGTGCACATTTCAAGGAAGAAAGTAATAAAGAGTGTTGAGGCTGCCATGGTTCAGCAACATAGGCACTCCCGTAACTCTCTTCTGAGCCCTCTCTGTAGGAACAATTCCCAAACCTGAGGGGAGGGAGAAGAATAAGACAAGGAGAAAGAGGCATAAAATGGAATGCAAACATTGTCAATGCTTGGAAAGGGAGAAAAATTCAAATTCACAGCCACTTATCTTCACTTTTTTTTTTTCAAATAACCAACAGTTAAAAGCTTCATCTGGCTCAACACGTCTATACTCCCACTGCATCATGAACTAGAGACAGGTGCCTTTTCCTTCACCTGCAAACAGTCATAAAAGGCAAACCCATTTCAGTGAACACCGATGGACTGGGCAAATGAATGCATGAAAGGGCCTCTACTACACTAAATAATGTTTCAAAAGCTTTACTTGTTTCAACCAATTCTGAAATTTTCCTAAATTCAGAGATATTTCTCTTTCTCTAAGTAGTTTTCACCTCTAAATATCTGAGAATTAAAAAGTATGATTTCTGACGTTTCTAGCACACAGTACCTACTGATAATGTTGAGGGAGCATTCTTTTTGACAGTCTCTAATTTTTTTTTAACCTCTGAGATAAGACCATGCAAAAGAAAAATGCAACAGTTGCTTACTATTCCCTGGGGTTATTGGAGAGGAAAAGAAATGGATACAAAAGTACTTCTAAAAGTATATTACTTTTAGGCATGCTGCTTTCAAAGTGGATAATTATAGAAACATTGAAAAAGACACATCACTGCTGTTTTTCAAATTTTATGTGTATGTATGTATTTATATGATTCACAAAAGTTCATACAGCTTATCTTCTCCCGTAATTGATAAGCCCAGTATAACACTCTAGACACTAAACTATCTTGTTTTAAGATACGTATAATGAGTACCTACTATGTATCAGGCATTTTATAGCCATATGTTAAGTACTTGCTATAACTCTTCAAGAAAGACGTATCACCTCCACTTTGGGGAAAAGAAAATAAGAGACATAGATATTAAGTTATTTATGCATCATTGGGTAGTGTTGGTGGCAAAGCCAGGATTTAGACCAGGCTCCTGGGACTCCAAAGTTTCCCTTTTCTCCACTGTTTTATGTGTAGTCTGTTATTTTTTAAAGTCAAGGATTTACAACGGAAAATTATAAACTTTCATATTAAAATATGTTAAATATATGTTATTTTGGTGAAAAGGTATTGATATTGAGGAGAAATACTATGATAGTCATAGAAACATCTGTGCTGTTTGTTTTGTGTGATGTGACTTTGGCTTCCTAGTCTCCTACACATGCAAGTATGTGTGCACAGGTGCACGTGCACGCACACACATGCACAGGTGCACGCACACACACACACACACACACAGGTGCACGTGTGCACACGCACAGGTGCACGCATGCACACACACACGCACAGGTGCACGCGTGCGTGCACACATACTTGCACAGTTTTTTATTCAGGGTATTCATTCTAGTGCTTAATAACATTTTATCTATTGCTATATTATATTCATACTGTAAGTATTCATAGCATAGCATCATATTATACTCTGTGCCAACCATATTTTAGAGATACAGAAAAAGTCCCGATTCACAGGAAACTTAATTCAGAAAAGTAAAACCAGACATAAACCAAGCAAATAAATAAGCAAAAACATTCCAGAGAGTGTAATTACTTTTAAGAAAGTAAAACAGTGATGTTATACAAAGTGACTAGGTTTTGTGGAAAGAGTGAGATTTTTCACTGAAGACTTAATTAGTAGAAAGAACAAGGTACACAAAGATCAGAGGCAGGGCATTCAGAGCAAAGGGAAGAGTACGTCTGTCCCAAGGAATGCTTTGGTGAAATCCAGAAATAGAAAGAAGGTAAGTGCAGCCTGAGCATAGTGAATGAACAGGAAAGTGGTAGAAGAGGAGAGTAGAGAAGTGTTAGGAAATTTAGAGTTTATTCATAGCATCATGGAAAGCCTTTGGAGGACAGTAATATAAGCTGGTTTATATTTTCAAAAGATTGCTGTGGCATCTGTGTGAAAAATGAGTTGTAGATGAGGCAAGAGTGGATGCAAAGAAAGCAGTAAAAAGATTATTATAGTGGAGCAGGGAAAGAAGATCCTGACCTGACTAGCATGGTAGCAACAAAGGTGGTGAGAAAGTGATGGATGTCTTGGGAGCCATGTCTACCCTTATTATTTCGCATTCCTTTCTATAGTGATATTGATGTGAACAAAAATGTTACATGCCCATGCAAAGAAGGATATGGAAAGGGGAAGAAAAAGAAATAATCCCCATCACCTCATTTTGCACTCCCCAAGTTCTCCATGCACATTTAACATAAATGAATGTGTAGGTTTACTTTTAAGACATGAAAATGTGTCACAAAAAGTATTATTTTAAAAACCAAAGCCCATGCATTGAGCTTGTTATATTCATCTAAAGTAATTTTCTCAGACTTTCAAGAGAGAAACAGATTGGTGTACTTTTGGGGATGTTAACTAGTGGCTTTTCAATAAAGCCTGCATATATTGATGTTTTTGTTTTTCATATACCTTTTAAAATTTGTATAATTTAAGTACCATCACTGGTATGGCAGTAAAAAGTAAAATATAAAAATAGACAGCTCTATAATTTGGCCTTTAAATGGCTTTACATATTTATATTCTATGTAGGATATGTAACAGATTGTGACAACAGAATCAGATATAATCAAATTGCAGCCTTACAAATATAGCAAATATCATGAAACAGCTCCCTTCTGCTGACTCAAAGAGTGGGAGTTTCATTTCTTTCATTATATTTTTTCTGTAACAGCTTATCACTAGCAACACCTTTGTAGCATTTCTCCGTCTTTGTCAGTGTGAATGTCCGCACAATAGCACTCTACCTATATTTGCCATTGATTCTCTCACATTGGATTTTCTTCTCTGGAGACAACTAATTTGAGGAACTGGAAATATAAAGCTTATGGATTCCACCTTCAGTTTCCAAGTTCACATGGCAATATAGAAGTCACTTCCAGATGCAGAAAGCCCAAGGCCCACAGATAGAGTTTGTTCAGCCTCCATGGTGCTCCTTATTTATCCAAAGCCTACAGATTTTCACACGTGGTATTTGGGGAAAATCTTATACTCAATATATAAGCATCACTGCAATTAAACTCTGTTGTGATGTCTGAATGTCAATAAGGACTCCAGTGCATCCTAAGAGTGACAGACATTTAGTTCACTCTGCCTGTCTAATCTTGGGCAAGGATTTAAAAGATGCTGTCAAATATTTGTAAACATGTCTTTTGCATTTTTCTTTCACAGAGATTACTTTAGAGTGAAAAGAATTATTTTTCTGTTTTGTCTTGGATTACTGTTTGGTTTTTTTAAAGCTCATTTAGCTTTTCCAATTCTTTAATAGTAAATCGGAATTCTTTTTTTCCTCTAAGACTCACAGGAGATATCCTTCACTGTATTCATGAGTGGGAATAGTGTTGTGCCAGTAGGGGGAGCTCATATCATGCCTATTTTGTGGGTTGGTGAAAAGTAAATTTTGTAGGTTTGTGTAGTTAAAGGTGGAGCTATTTTAACTCTAAAGCCAACAAAGATTGAGTTGGATGGAATAGAAGTTATTTCCTCCAGTTGAAAAGTTAAACTTTGCTAAAGTTGTAAATCTTCATTACAATCAGAGTTTAAGTGGCTTTTGGTTAATGAAACTGCATGCTGTGGTTGAAGTTTTCAGATAGCTTAATGTGGAGAATTTAAAACATATTCAAAGACTTATTTCCTGTTAGGTGTTATCAAATTATTTTCATCCATAAATAACAGACCCAGCACACACACCCCTGATTTTAATGGGTTTCATATATTTGTTTCATGGCTGTCATTTCATGTAAACATGGCTGGTGCTGATGTGAGTGGCAGTGGAAACAGAGTTGAACTTGGTCTTCTGATAAGTGTCTCCTAAGTAAGTTTACATTGGCGTCATTTGCATTCCTCATTACATTGGCATCAAGTGTAGTTCCAAAGGCACCAAGATCATGATTAGCTAACTTTCCCCAACATCAGTAAGGAAGCAGAGCCTGAGGCATCCTTCTATTCCTTTTTCTTCTTCAAGGTTGTTATGTCTGTCCTTTGAGTTGTCAGCACCCTTCAAAATACTCTCTGTAATTTTAGAATCTTTAATATGGTGAACCTCAAGCATCTCATCATGCCAAATGTAATTTTCTACACCCCCAGCATTTAATGTGTTCACAGGATATGAAAAAAGAATCACACTTCCTCTTTTGCTTGTTTCTTAGGCTTTATCGAACACCATTTGAATGTCAGGCACAGAGTGAGAGATCAGAGATAAAGAAATAAAAGATGAACAGGGCTTATCACTGCCCACAACAAACTCATGATCTAGGCAATACATTATTTGGTGTGCTGGGGAAGGATGGCTCCAAAGCCTGTTTTCTTTATCAGAAGAAAAGGACACAGCTGTCTCCAGACTGGTCCACATGTTTGACTTTCACATCACTCCTGACTCAAGCAAGTTGACTAACTGCTTACATTATACATGCCAAAATTGAAAGTCTTTGAATTTGGAAGTGCATGATGCCTGCCTTTAGATGGACATGACTTATGGATTCACTTATGTCATACAATTTTCCTGCAAATTACTATGCTGTTTCAGGCGGTGTGTGGTGGCTCATGCCTGTAATCCCAACACTTTGGAAAGCTGAGGAGGACAGATCACTTGAAGTCAGGAGTTCAAGACCGGCCTGGCCAATGTGGTGAAACTCTGCTAGTGAAAATACAAAAATTAGCTTAGCATAGTGGTGGGTACCTATAATCCCAGCTACTAGGAAGAATGGCTTGAACCCGGGAGGCGGAGGTTACAATGAGCCGAGATTGTGCCACTGCACTCCAATCTGAGTGACAGAGAAAGACCGTGTCTCAAAAAAATAATAATAACAATACGCTGTTTCATAGGTTGAATCTGTTTGGACACTGGAATACAAGTGGGAGGAGGTTAGGGGAGAGGAATAGGAGGTGACATGGGAAGATACAACTGGGAGATGGTAAAGTGTCCCCATTTTTTAGGATGAGTTCCACAAATTTCTAGCAATTCTCTAGCCGTAAAATAGCTGTCCTATGATTCATAAGCCTTTAGCATGGCAGAGTGATGACTCTAGGTTCTCGGATTTAAAGAACTCTGCTTCCCACAAAGTGAGTCTCTTTTCTCCTCTCTTTCTTCTATATAAACTTTCTTCTCTGTCAGTATTACTGCTGCCTATTGCATTCACTTCACTGCAATGTGTAATTACCATGGCATCATTCCTGCTGCAAATGCCTCTTTCTCTGTTCTTCCTGTATTTCCTGTTTTGGAAATATAAGATACATTTATATACATCATGGTGCCTTTGTAATGTTACACACACACACACACACACATACATATTTTTTTTTTCTAAAGAGCATCCCCTAAATTTCATAAGCTCAGGCTCAGCAGAGGCTTAGATCTATCTCTGCCCATGGGTTTCAATATTCAAATCTTTGGCTCACTTTCCAATTGCTTTGTTGTTTCTGCTACTGCTGCTGCTTTTGTGTTATGGTTCTGTAGGTAAATTGTTGCAGGGCTTGTTCTTTTCTTAATGAATATTTTTAATATCTTTTTTTCTCCCAGGCAGTTTCTTAGTCCAGAGTTGTGCCAGAAGCCAAATTTTCTAATAGAGCTTAATGAATTCTTCAACAATTCTTATAAAATATGGTATCTTAAACATCTATCACTAAAGTGGATATTATAGGACAGATATTGCAAGAATGTATTTAACAAGGTACATAGGGTTTCTGCCAAGCCAAATGTTGATACACAGCATTAATAGGACTTATCCAGCAACTTATATTTCAGCCTTGACAGTGACTTTGATAGCAAGTTATTTAGGAAATCTATTGAGTAGTCTCTCAGTTTCACCCACCTTGACGTCCCCTCCCCAAACACATACTTGCTCCACCTCAGAGGCCTGTCTCTCAAAATTTTAGAAGACAGTTCAGACAAGATGCCCCTTTTCCAGGCAGTAATATCATAATAGAAAACATCTGAATACTAAACCTCTGGCAACAATAGAGTCTATTCATTCCATTGCCAAAGGAAATGGTATCCCAGTAATTCCTACTGGCCTTATTACTTCTTATTAGCCCTGGTCTCACCCAAAGCAGAAGTTCAAGTTATTGGTTCAGACTTTGAGATATCCAAAGAACTGGTTTGGCAAATGACTTTTATTTCTTAATTCAACATTTTATGTATCATGCACTTATTCAGATTCTGCAACTATAGAAGTGAACAGACAATATTTGTCCTAGCATGGTAGTAGGTTTTGCTAAAGCAGAGCAGTGAGGTGGGAGATATGGATGGAAAAAGACTGTTTAATTATCTAGAACACTTCCTTGAAATACATTAACAAACTTTCAATACCAAGCAGTTAGGGTAAGCCATTGCTCAAAGGGACTACTATGACAGTTTTTTGTATTACCAAATTTTATTAGATGTCAGGTCCATACAGAGGTTGAACTATATACAATGGCAGTAAACTGAATATGAAGTCATTAAAATTAAGTTTTATGTTACTCTTTCGGGTGTCATGAGAGTAGCAAAACTAGCACATTCTGTTCCCAGAATCACAGCTTCATCATAAAGATGAGTCATGTTGAACTAAAGGGACCGTATTTTAATGAACCAATCTGGTTACTGTAGCTCATCTATGCTCAGCAGCAGACTGCCTGGGGGACAGGAGACAATCTATTTGTCAAATGAAGAATTAGTCCCTGATGCCATCCTTCTGTCTTGATTCCCCTCTCAACAGTCGCCTCTCTTGTACACAGTCTTGCCTTGGGGGTTTCCCTTAACTACAAATAACTGTTGCATAAAACAATCTGCATTGTGCCTAGGATTCCCCATTCGGCATTTGTGGACAAATAATAGTCATCAAATATGTATTATTCATCTACTATGCTTATAGCACTGTGGGGTTAGAAAATAATCTTTATAGAACAATCTCTTGTCCTTAAAGAGTTTTGGTCCTTTGAGAGAGTGAAAACATCCATACATGGGACTTCAGACCAAAAGATATGGTCTGTAGTCAATTAGAAAAAAATGATCGCTTGACCATATGTTAGGTGGTCAATAGGGAGAGCCTTAGAAAGGAGTTGGAACATGAATTAAACATTAAAGGATAGTTTAGGTGTTGAATAATTTGGCATTTTTATCATTTTCCAATTTTCTCTCTTTTTGAATTCATGTACTAAAGATTTCCTATGGACAAGCATATAGTGCACAATTATTTTTATTCCTGATTTCAGTGGATCATTCTGTGGGTTGCCTTGGTTGTTTTGCTAGCTTTAGGAGAGGATTAATATCTTGAATGCTTACTTTTGACTGTTGCAGGCACTAGAAGCTTTAAAGTGTGGAGAAATAACATCTAGTGTAAGGGAACCAGAGTGGAGACAAAAAGGGGCAATGCTAATTTTCAGTAGTCATTGTAACCGTGGGTAGTTTTCATAGTTTGTAATATTCTGATGTAAATGTTTTAAAGTAGATTTTGAGTACATTATCTTTCACTGAATATTGCATAGTATTATTTTAAAATTTATTAGTAAATACCAACTCTGTGCCAAATAATGAACATTACAGATGACTAAAATGCTTGGCTAGCATCAGATCTGTCTAGCTTTCACATTAAAAATAATAAATTTAGATTTACAAAGCTCTTGACACAGAATATATCAGAGATATAATCTCAAAAACATATATCCAAATAAGTGCTTTCCTTTAAATTTGATCCTCTATGAAACAATAATCATACCTGAACAATAATGCCATCATTCCGTAGATTTTTTTAATTCTGTGTTTCAGTCTTTCTTAAAGTGCCAGTAGACACTGTACAGATAAATTTCTTACATTACTGTGAAATTCACATTTTTACAAAGATGGTATTGCCCCTGCTTGATCATCTGCTTCATTAATTCACGTAACAAACATTTTGCATGATACTCATACTGTGCCAGGGAAGCAAAAATAAATTTGGCATGAATCCTTCCTCTAAGGATTGTACCACTAGTAGACTAAAACAGGTAAGAATTTGGCAAACGAACAAGGAAAAGGCCATTTGAGATAGAGGAAATGCACGTAAAGACATGGAAGTGCGGAACAGCATGGCATTTTCAGGGAACAACAGATGGTTTGGCAGGACTAGAATGTAAAATACAAGAAGAGAAACGGTGAAGATGATGCTTTAAAAAGTTATTTTAAGCCAGACAATGAAGAATTCTTTTACACTTAAAATAATTTCCTATTATCAAATATTTCATCTGTCTTTTTTTACAGTAGCCTGGGATAAAGTTCTAGTATGCTGTTCAGGTACATTTTTATTAAAATTTGAGGGAATAGAGACAGAAGAAACAAACAAGCCTGGAAGTGCCATACCTGGTGTCGAAGCACTGCCTTGCTTTCACATTAAAAATGAATATAGATTTACAAACTTCTTGACATACAATATATTGGAGGCATAAATTCAGAAACATATATCCAAATAAATGTTACACTTTTTGTGAGCTATTTTCTTTTTTAGTCAAATAAGAAAACCAGCGAGAGTACAGAAACTTACTTTTTATGTGTTTTATTAAGCTTTAATAGTTAAATACATTAACCTATTTAATATATATAACAGTCTAAGTAATCAGCATTTCTCTCCCTGTTTTACAGATGAGAAAACCGAGACTCAGAGAAAAAATATTGCCTAAGATGGCCAGGTTACTAAGAGACAAAAATCAATGTTCAAACAGATATGTTTGACAATAAATTAATGGCTTATACTGTGTTGCCACTTTCCCTTAGACTTTATACATATTTGGGTTTGAATACAACACCTTCTTTTCTGAAGAAATTTTAAAGATATCATTAAACTGTCCTAAATGACAGGTAGGAAAATATTTATATTAAATATTCTGGAGGTTGCCAGGGAAGAATTTCGTAGCTGTCTTATCTACAGCATCCTATACAAACTCCATCTTGGTTTATTAATCCTCAAATTACATTAAAGAAAAATTGGGACTATTAGAAAGTCTCTGAGTGATAGTTTGCTCTCAAATGTGAGTTTAAGAAAATGTGTTAACCTCTCTCGACCTTAATTCTTCATCTCTAAAATGAACAGTTTAGACTAATAATCCCAGTGATTCTTCTGCAGGGTCTCAGGGTTCTGTTCTCACTCCAAAATAAATAGCATTTCATTCTATAGATACAGTATATGCTGGCTTAGAGGTGAGAGAGACACTTTAAGTGTAATTATTTTATAACTGCCAAATTTGGAATCAGATTTGAGAACTGTGATTTTTGTGTTTATTTTTAAGAACTCTCATGGCCTACATATTTCTGGCATATGTAAGATTTGTTACTGTTGATATACCCAGTTTATAAACAGGAACTTGTTCTTTAAATTCAAGGTATCAATGTGCTTAATTTTAAAGTCGGTAGAAAAGAACTAATCAAGAATATCCATCGACTGCATTGTGGAGTGGTGGTTGTATGAGGAGGCAGTAGGGTGTAGGGATTAAGGACCCAGATTCTGTGGGTTGGAATCGTGGTAATGCCACTTCTTCCTAACTGTGGAACTTTAGGCACATTAATGCTGTTCTCCGTGGCTCAGTTTTCTCATCGGTAAAAACAACTTCTGCCTCATAGTGTTGTTTTGAGGATTAAATGTGCTCACGTATGTGTAGTACCTAGAACAGTACCTGGTACATATAAACATTCATGAAATGTTACCTGTTGTTAGCATTTTGGATAAGAGACCATTTATTTGAATTAAAGAAGCTACAGAATTGATGGATGAAGTAAAAATATTGAAGGTAAGCTCCACGAGGGCAGAGGTTTTTCTCTGTTTTCCACGGCTGTTTCCTGGGTGCCAGCCTGAGTATCTGGTTTAGATTAAGTGCCCAGCATATATTTGTTGAGTCAATAATTCAAGATTCAATGACATTAAAGCCTCTATTATACTGTTTTTTTCCAAATGTTCCTCTGTATTTTAATGTTTCTTGTGTTCGAGAGCATTAAGCCATATGCTATAAATTCGATAACATAATGAGTAGTAAGTAGCAGCTTTGGTCTCTAGACTCCTGTTTCAGTTCCTCTGTGCTATTTTAAGCAGAAATATCACAAAATCTTAGATAATTTTTTATAAAAACAAGTGCTAGGCCCCATCCTTTTTCTTCTTCTTTTGACAAGTATAAAACCAAGCCTCCACTTATTTAGACGTTTTGTGGGTCGTGGCGGTTCTCTTTGTTATAGCAGTGGCCGTATTGATCCAGCTGTTGCAGTTGCTACTTGGCAGCTGCTGGGCAGCACTGCCAACTGCCTCAGATGGTTTTAAGCTGATTTCAGAGAGAAAAACAATCCAGGAATTCCAGAAATACAGCTAAGCCTCCCATCTCTCATGTCCAGCTAGCAGCTATGACTTAGAACCATGGATCCAAATACAGCAAGCCTACTCTTCTGGTTACAAATTAATGCCTATCTTGAAGAGTCTAAGTTGGATAAAAATCTCACCCTCAGTCTCAGTTTTAGTAATAATACTTCAGAATCACAGTTATTGTAAGCCAAGTGTTTATAAGGATTTTCATAATCTTTATCTTATTTTACTTAAAAACCCATGTTTTCTCCTCTTTACTCTTTCCCAGATAGACATAGTTCCCAAGTCACTGTTGATTAGCCAAAGTGACAAGGACAGCCACGTTAGTTAATGAAACTAAATTATTTCTCCCATTGCTCTCAGTCAAAAACATGCTGGTATATAAGGAGCTTTCCAGCTTTGTACTATCTTAAATATTTTATTTTTGTCTCAATGATTTTTTTGGGTCCATAAGCATGCAAAACAAGAATATATTGTACAACACCAAAACCTAATAATTGTCACCACAGGGGGCATTGGCCAATGAGAGGAAACTTTGCCCTTTTTTTTTTCAACAGAAATAAATGTCGATATCCAACTTAAAGCTCCAAGGAAGGGTATGAAAACTTTGCATGAAGATCCTATAAGTTTTATAGAAGGAAAGAGGCTTAAAAACCCACTTAGACCTTTTCTGCTCAAAATGTGGTGGTACAGAAACCTGTCAGAGTGGAGGAATGTACTTTCCAAAGACCAGGAATGAGAAACAGGAAGGAAGCCCTTAAAAATCAGCTGCATGAAGATGGTGGCTGTACCATCCCCAGCCTCATAAGAAAATCAAATGTTTCAATTCTAGTGTGGAGTTGGAATCCAAGCACAAATGACCCTTTGGCAATTACCTGAACCAACTCCAGAGAAAAGAGAGAAAGGAATGTACCTTCTATAAGCATTATGGAAGCTCTTATAATTTAGATAGATCATTAAAAAGAGATGCTATTTTATGTGTTACCGCCAAATAAGTGAAATAAGTGATTAAATTCATTAAGATTGGTACAAAGTACAAAGTTCTGTCTGTGGTGCTCACTGGAGACACAAGCACTAAAGTAGTTTCTAAATAGAAACTCTCCACAGTTTTTGATTTGTGAAATTTGAGGAGTGAGTGTCAGTCATTGCTAAATCAGAAATTTAACTTAGCATGCGTACTGTACCAATATAGAAAGTGTTCATGTTACCATTATGTCCTTGCTTACTCAAACCATACCTTCAATCAGAGTGAGCTCTCTTTTACACAAAGCTCTATAACCAACCCTGAACTATTCACTAGAGAGAGTTGTACCCAGTGTTGCATATTATTTGGTGTCTTTCTTCTCACATATACCACTTCTGGATGAAGAAGATCATAAGCCCTGATTCTAAATACTGAAGTGTAAAATTGCCAAGTTAGTCCTTTACCCTATAGTCTTGGACTCCTCTAATCATAGGAACTCAAGGGAACTACTGAAAGCACAAAGATAATCCTTCCCCATTTTCAAAAATGGCCAGGTCACTAATCAAAAACTGGTCTCTGCCTTCAAATTTGAGATACAAGCACTGTTTTGTATTCACCCTTCCCTCTACCATGTAAGAACATAAGCTAGTTTTGATAGAATTTTGTCTCAAAATGAAAAATGATTTTGTGTTTATTTACTGATGGAACCTGTGCCAGCCATTCTGGTGCATTCCCAAGCAGGCATCAGCCATCTCATGCCTATTTGAGTAGCATCAGCACTTTCATCTCTATTCGAATATACAGTATTTCAAGCATTACAATGTACGTCAGCATCTGTGGCAGATCAGCATCTTTCAAAACGGAAAACAAACACTGTAGACAGCCTATAATATGCACTTTTCATATCACAGGTGTTGATTTCTCCCCCAGGAAATATAAGAATAGTACATGAACAGACATTAGCCATCAAGAGTTGTGTCTGAGTGTTCATTTTAAATAGTCTAATTAGAATGCCCCGTGGTTGGCAAAATATTTGATGGTCAGCCTGCACAATAATTGTTGGTCTATCACAAACAGGGTAAAGTTGACCCTGGTACCTGATCATTGGCTGCCATCAGTGAATCTGCACAAAGTGGAGATGCATCTGCAAGTAAGCATTGGGAAATTGACTACTCATCAATAAATAGGTGGTTATGAAATGGGTATATATACTAAGAAAGAACCACAATGGGAAGGTAGTTGCAAAATCATCTGTAGAAATAATTCTGACTCCATAATTTTTTAAAATACCATTATTCAGGTACATCATACTGTATAAAATGCAATGAGATTATCAGGGCTAATATTGAAAAATGTAGAAAAATATAATTTGGTTTAGACTCTTAGTATCTGAAACATACTTCTTTTAAAAGGTCTAGTATATCTTTTAAGCAATTAAAATAATTCTTAGATTTATTAAAAGAGAAATAATTCAAATATTTAAATATAGGTTCTGTACTGACCATTGAAGAATTTTCTTAAATTTAACATTTTCAATCAGTTTAAATTATACACAAAATTAGCCAATATCTTCATGCATAAGATTCTAAATTTTAAAGTTGTAATGGAGCCTGACATGACCAGTTCGTCCTTCTGATACATGCTAATAAATCTCCTAAATTTATTTTGATTAAATATATTCTGAGAACAGTTGTCTTTGGTTATTAGAATATTTAGAAAACAGTTTTCAGCCTTTATCAGCCTTTTAAAATTAGCAGCCTCTAGGTTATTCCAACAGTTCTTCTGTACGTGCTAGACAGATATAGTTGTTAGTTGAAATAAAACTAATATTATAAATGGATCAAATGACTCTGAGTTGATTAAATAATTGTATTCTTTTCTATTCTATAATCTTCACTCACTTTTATTAAAATAGATTCATAGTAACTATCTACTGTGTGCAGGTACCATACTAGCTACCTTCACAGATTTTTTGTTTTAGTCTTTAAAATGTGAATAAGAAATTTCGCATCTGAGAAGTGTGACTGTGTCCCCTTGAGGCCACCCATTACTTTTACTGCAGCATCAAATCCTTTTTTTTGTGACCCTATTGTATAATGTACTGGTCTCTTTCTTGCTTAACTACTTTCCATGAGGTCAGAAATGATTACAACAGCAATCATGTTAGGTAATTTTAGTGCCTATGAAACAAGCTAAAGAGAAATCTCTGATTTAATGCCTACTTTAGCCCTTTGAAAATCATATAGCTATAGAGGTGAAGAGTTCTTATGACTGATTTTTCTATCTGGACTCAAACCTTGCATTTAGCATAATGTTTACAATACAAAAGACAAATCTTCACTGTCACCCACAGTCGCACCAGTATTGTTCTCAGTAGGACAATATGGATTTCTTGAGTAATGCATGAGATAAAAATTGGCAGCCATCCTAGTGCACTCAGTTCTTGATGATGCATGAATACGTTATTCTTTTGTGGGTAACACATGCATCTCCGGATTACCACCTTGTAATTGCTATTATGGGACCTCCAGCCCTCTTCCTCTCTGAACACTTCCCCAACCACTCTAGAAGTCCCTAAGGGCATGACTCACAAGGTTCCTGAACCCTTAGCCAACATGGAACATCTGTGCCATTTTCCTCCCCTGCAGCCCAACTCTATTTTTCATGTTGCTCAGTTAGCCAGGTGCATGCCCACTAGTGATGTAATCACAACCCACTTATGCTGCCACCTGTAGAATCTCCCAAAGTGAGACTATTTAAACATCTCATCACTAAAACTCCTTTGCAAAAATATTGAGAATGTCTTCTTTCCATCATATTACACTTTCTCATGATAGTCCTTACAGGGTGGGCCTTCTAAGTGTCAGAGAAAAGTTATGTGAGAGCAGTTTACCTCTCTGGTTTCTGTTTACACTTCTAGTCTGGGGGACTAAACTTGGAAATTTACCTCCAAATTCTAACCATCATACTCTTGATAGTCACTAGTTAAAAACAAACAAATATAAACAAACAAAAGCAAACTCGTCTTTCCCAATTTTGCCGTAGAGTTTCTTAGTCAACATAGTTGCTTTTAGACTCAGGTTCAGACATTTCAAAATGAACATGTGAAAATAGAACTGCTGAGTTTTCTGAACAATTATGCACAGTATAGCCATGGTGATCATCTTAAAAGTGTAACAGACCAATGGTTCTCAAAAGTTGCTAGATATTAGAATTACCTGGAGAGTTTTTTAAAAACAACTGATGCCCATATTCTTAACCAAGTGTATTAGTCCGTTTTCACTCTGCCATAAAGACATACTCAAGGTAATTTATAAAGAAAAGAGGTTTAATTGACTCATAGTTCCTCAAAGCTTGGGAGGCCTCAGGAAACTTACAATCATGGTGGAAGGGGAAGAGGTACATCTTTCATGGCAGCAGGTGAGAGAGAGTGAGCAAGATTAAAGAAAACTGCCTTATAAAACTGTCAGATCTTATAAGAACTCACTATCACGAGAACAGCATGTGGGAAAATGCCCCCATGATCCAATCACCTCCCACCTGCTACCCACCTCGACACATGGGGATTACAAGTTGAGATGAGATGTGATGGGGACACAGAACCAAACCATATTATCAAGGTAATGAATCCTCTCTAAGGAAGAAAAACTCATAGGAAATGTGTGACCCACCTCATCTTCAACTACAGAGATGAAAATGTAAGCATGACATGCTAAACTCAGTGTTTTCAAAGACAAAGAAGAGGCTGTGAGGAGAAATGTACTAGGGTAGAAATTCTGGCTCCCATCCTCCGTTTGTTCCCTGGGAAGTTATAATAGAACTGATTGTGAAAAGAAACCACGAAGTGTCCTCTGTTTGGATCTAGGAGTATGTGCTCTGGAAGCACTCTTGATGCCTTGAGAATGAGACACTTTAGGAAAAGTTACCAAAACCAGAAGAGAACTGATAGTGGAGTAAAGAACAGAGGATGTAGTGTAGGGCCTGGCTACACTGTTCTGTGTATTACTGCAGAATTGTGCAAGACAGCATCCGCCAAAACTTCCTTGACTTTAGTTTCTGTTCCTTAGATTTGTTTCTTAAACATTGTACAAAGCATTCAACTGGGTAGTGTTGGGCTGAGCAGGTGAATGTTTTTCCAAGATTGTAGATCAAGGCTTTAGACAAATGAATTGTGAAACATCCCACACTGGCCCCTATTGTTAGGGGCATGGCTGACATCTGGCTACTCACAGTTTCCTTTTGTCCTTTTGTCAACATCGGCCCAGATATTTTAATAACAATTCTTGTGTGTCATCATCCTTGTTTGTATATTTTTTAAAGCGATATGACAATTAAATTTCCATTGAGGAAAAATACAGATGTTAAAAAATTTAAAAGATAATGTGCTTTATTTTTTCACTTGTCAATTATATTTTAATTAATTTTAAAATTATATGTAGATGAACAAGATATGTCTCAAAAATCACAATGGAACTTATTAATATCAGTTCTAAATAGTGCATGGTAACAAAACATTGGTTTCCAGAGCCTTACAAAGAATTGCTCTATGATGAGCCCTCTGAATTAATGTTACATAGAAGTTGTACTTAATAAAGCTACTAAGAATACTACATTATTATAGTTGAAAGTTAGCCAGGAAGTGACATAATATTTTGCCTTCATGAAATTGTGTGTTTAATAACAAACAAGTCAATCGTTTCATCAAGAAATTGTATGAAAACGCGTAATGGTAAGTGTAAGATAGACTTCTTATTACAATCCTCTCTCTTTAGAATATGTGATTCCAACATATTTCATCACAGGTTATTTACTGTTCTTAAGGCAGACAGTAGTATAACCATTATTATTACCATAAGCTTTAATTCGGAGTTTATGTGCATAGTGTAAGTGTGAAAAAATTCACAAACTAAATTTATACTCTGAACTTCATATTTAAGGCAGTTCCTCAATTAAATGTACATCTAATATTCCCTTTCCATGTTCTGAGTTCAAAGCTCCATTGCTTCAAATATTAAAAATCCCCCAGAAGTCTTGAATCAGCACTGCTGTCCTATAGAAGAGATCCAAATGAAATTTGAAGAATAGAAAAAACATAATTTGAGCTATTTCTTCAGTTTCTTCTTCCTCCCCACCCCCCCCACTATGCTTGTCTCTCTCGTTCTTGTATACACACCCACTCATGCATATTTTTGGAGGCAGAAGAGCACTGCTTGTTTTTTGTGCAAATGAAATAGCAAAAGAAAACATGTTGCTGTTAAGCTGAAATACACTCATCAGACTACCAAGTGCTTCTAGAGAAAGCTTTCACTGAACGTCATTCTGAGGGATGCAGCTCCCTTCCTCTTGAGGCCCTAGGCATGAACCATCCAACTTCCCAATCCAACAAAACCCATTAGACAATGAACAGTATTTGAATGTGAAATTTAAGGCCTGAATATTGTAGTCACTAAGTGATTGGTAGGTTGTGACTTAGGGAAATGGGAAAAAAATAAGCCGTTCTCTTGTTCCTTCTCTCCTGTCTTTGTGGTTTACTTGTCATTCTAAAAATGCTGAAAATGCTGTGGGACTTAGGGACCTCCTGGACACAGAAGATAGTCTAAAATTCATTTGTTTAAAAATTTTTTTATAAAAATCCACTTCAGAATTTGTCTTCTTTTGAAGTAATCTGTTACACAAGGCTGCTGTAATTTGGCTTTCAACAGTAACACCTAGTTATGCCAAAAATGAATCATAAATAAAGTCTAGACAAATGCAGTGTTTTTATTCCAGAGGCAGCCAGCAGATGCTTTGTGTAACCTGCACTCTCCTGCCAGCCAGATTAATTTTGCACCATGCTTCTATGTGTAATGCCTTGGAACAAAACAAATTTAAAATGTGTCCTTTGGCCACTTGGACTTCCTCAGATCACTCACTGTAGCATTCTTCAATATTAATGAAGAGTAAACTGTCTTTTTAAGAGCCTTCTGATAGTCATTGACTTATCACACGGCTCTACTTAGGCTAAGGAGTCCACAAGTAAAGTAATAAGTACTCCAGAGATGTTCTTCAGTTGTCAAAATTCTGTAGCATGTCAAGTGTGGAAAGAAGGACAAGGCAAAGGAATGCAAACCTAGGGGAACAGAAATTTCAACTTTCTCCGTGGACTGTCAATCAAGTATATCATTATAATTTTTGGAAACCTCGCTTTTCCCTTCTGTGATATTCATGTTATTGTGGAAACTACGAAACCTTTCAGATCCAGCACTTTCTCTTCAGAATGTGTGTTATATTTGAACAAACAACACTGCCGCTTTTCCAAATGAAATAGTAACAGGATCTTAAAAGCCAGGCTTTTTTCTTTTTGAGTGACACTGTATCACTGCTGAGGAAAAGAGCAGAAAGTTTAGTAGAGCTTGTCCTTGAAATATAGCCCAAATTAATACTCTATGCAACCTAAATGTAAGCATTAGCTGCAATGATTGTGGGAAACATGATTGAGCTTTCCACTCATTACAAGCAATTCTCCTAAGCTCAATAGACAGACTTTCCTTAATTGAGGAACAGGCATTACCAATGAATTTTTATGAGTTTATTCATTCTAGAATTGTTCATCATAATGCAGTCAGTTTGTTATATTAAAAATGTATATCACAACTGAAGCAGTTTTGTAAAACAGAGATTAATACACTACTGTATCTATTTATTTGTACCTTGGGGATATAAGGCAAAAAAAAAAAAAAAAAAAAAACAAGCAAACTGCTTGCTGCTTGAAAAATCATAGCCATTCAATGGCTAATAGCTGTCACGTTGAAAGTCAAGTAAATGCTTCCATTGGTCCCAGTCAAGTGTTTGGGGTTGATTATAATTAGATGAAAGGGTTAGCTGACATTACAAGAAGATGTAGCACAATTGGGTATTAATTTTTTTAATGTTTATGGGAAATAAAACATAAAGGAAAATAACTGAAGTGTAGTTTGTCATTATACGTAGACTGCTGTCTGCTACTTATAGCTCACTGTCTACCTGAATTTATATATATACCCACTGTGATTTCATCTTTACCTAAACTATTAGATACCAGTCCATATTTTCAATACATCTACAAGAGTTCCTGATTCTTCCTTTAACTAGTCACATCGGTAATTCTGGAAAGGGGAGTCTTAAAAGCTATTTAAAAAGGAGAGTGACCCAAGAAAGCAGAAAGCTAAAGTAAAGCACAGTTGTCATCTATTTATAGACTGAGTATTTTAATTATGCCTTTTAATATATTGCTATAGTTAAAAATAAAAGCTGTATATGAAATCTTGAAAATAAAACTGAAATGTTTATATTTTCTTTATCATAGTTACAATTTTTCCTTTGAACTTTCCAAATAAAAAATTCCCCTGCGGAGTCATAGGCAACCAGTAATGCTTAGCTTACACTAGCCTATAAATGGGAATAATTGTTCAAGAGTGTAATCATCAAGCCATGGCTCTGGGTGCTCTTATGCAAGTTTCTCTGTCCTTTATTTTTATTTATGGTTTGTTGAAAGATTTTTTTTCTCTTTTTGGATTTATCAAACACTGCATGTTCTCACTCATAGGTGAATGTTGAACAATAAGAACACATGGACACAGGGAGGGGAACATCACACACTAGGGTCTGTTTGGGGGGGAATAGGGGAGGAACAGTGGGGGGTGGGGAGGTTGGGGAGGGATAACATGGGGAGAAATGCCAGATATAGGTGACGGGGGGGACAGAGACAGCAAACCACATTGTGATGTATGTACCTATGCAACAATCTTGCATGATCTGCACATGTACCCCAGAACCTAGATGCAATAAAACATATATATATATATATGTATACACGAAAGAGTTGTTAGAAAATGTGCAATTGTAGAATAATTTACACACACACACATGCACAAATTATATACTGTTTCTATGGGCCTCTATAAAGCTTACAAATTCAGAAAACAGGATATTCACATTCTCTCAATGAATCAGAAATGTAGCAGTTCACATGACTAAGCTGATGACTAAGCAGACGCTCAGGGAGAAAAGCTCGCAAATTGGGCTTTAGGGAAAATGCTGTCATTAGACCCTAAAAATCTAAAATAATTATCACTTAAAGAAAGCCAATGTGAAAAATTAATTACAATATTTTTAGGTCATTAATTTTTCTAGTCTCAGATCTCTTCCTCCCTCCACATCCATCTTCTGGCATATTGTAATCTAGCCCAATATTAAAAATACATCAAATGTCAGAGGAACTCTTTAAAAACCAAACCTGGAGTTTCTGTCAGTTCTCTTTCCACGTTATTTTTCTTGACCAGTAGCCTAAGTTCTGAGAATAATCCATTTTCCCCTACTAGAAAGATTTTTTTAAAATTTTTTGCAGTTTTCATAGAGATGGAACCTAGCATGATGGTAGGATTTCAGTTATTTTGTCTTTTATGATATTTACATTTTTGTGAATATTTTTATGGTCTTTTTTATTCTGCCTTCATGAGGTGATTCTCCTGCATGTCTTGTGATAGTAAATACTGGAGTAAGCGTGCTTCATTTCTTCACCTGCTAACATTCGAGTGTGAGATATGTTCAGTTAAACAGTTTACTGAAGCAACTAAGTTGCTTTTCGGTTTTTTCTTTTTCTGTTTCCAAAAGGTCTTCAGCTTCTTGAAGTGCCACATTGACATGGAAAGAACAAATTTATATGATGCTTACTAGATGTTACTCACTATTCTAAGTTCTATAAGTAGAATAAAACATTGAATTGTTGTGGCAACCGTAAAATATATAGATGAAAACTGAGGCACAGAGAAGTTTAATAACTTTTCCAAGACTGTGTGTCTGGTAAGTTGTCAGGTCAGTACAGTATTTGAACTTGAGCAATCTGTGTCTAGAATCTATGACCTTAGCCACAACTCTGTTCTTCTCACATGCAGATTTCCTCATGTTTTTTCAGTTATACAGAAGAACCATCCCCAGAAGGTTATTTAAGATGAGTGCTTTGTCATTTTTATCATGCAGTGGACAAACATACTTTCAAAATGTTACATCGTATTAATTGGAATCTCTGATTCCTAGCATAATATAGACTTTAAAAAATGCTACTGCCAAGGAATAACTTATTTGAAATAAAATTTTGCTTAAAAGTGGGTACTCTGTGTTACCACTTCTGTATTGCTGTCTCTTTTCAGATCCGCATTTCACTGTAAAAAGAAATGCACGCATATTTAAAAGTCCATGTATACAATGAAGATTCATGACATTCATTACTTAATTTATAGAATAATCTGAATTTTATAAACTTCAGTATGTATTTTTTAATGATAATGTTTCAAAATTAGTTAATTCCCAAATAAATCAAAATCAAATTTCTTGTATTTAATAATGTTAATGTTAAGTAATTAATAATGTAAGATATTGTTATATAATTTAGTGTTCTATGTGTACTAGGACTAGCACTATATAATATACATATTTACACCCTTAGAAAATGATGTTTTTCTGTTAAAAATGTATATTCAGTTTTCCCAAAAATGGAAAAATATCTCAGAATAAAATAGCTATTTATTTCCGGTATGTCAACAAATTATGATTACTTCAGTATTTTGGTGACTCGATTTATTAAAAACCTTCCAAATTTGTATTTTTTGAAAAATTCCAGAAAATGCCCAAATCTTACATTAAATTAGTTATGATTTGGCCTTTAATCACTTTAATCATTTCATCAGAAGAGTTAAAGTCTACGAAGTCAAGTTAGAAATGATCCCACTGGTGGCTATGATTTTGTAAGTTAAACCACCTGTTCTCAGCATGTACAGGAATATTATCTTCTGCATGAAGAGCCTAACATAAAAAACTAAATAAAAGCCAAACGACCCTGCGCTTGTTATTAGATTTAAATAAGTCACTTAACCTTTTGTCATTTGCTTTTGCTCATTCAAGAACAAGATTTAAAATACTATCAAATGAATGTTAAAACGTATTTGCACCCACATTACTTTAGCCAATTCTATGGTTGTCTACAAAATAAAGGACAGAATAAAGTTAGACAATTCAGTAAATATATTGCTGGAGAAGGGCCAGGTAAGCTAGAATTGCTAAAGTGGCTTCTATCTCTACTCTACCATTATTGGACAAATAGAGTGTGATACTTAGACATGGGTATGGGATGAGTATGAGATGGGATGAGACTAGAAGATGAAAAGTAGTAGAATCAAAAATTTTAAAGCATCAGATAAATCTACTTACCTGTTCTCCAATATCATGCTCTTGACAATGAGGAAAAATTAATTTTTCCTACTAATTCTTAAAAAGGAGGTAAAAAGTGACATTTGAAAAATGAAGTCAGAAAATGGGGAGAGTGATGGTGATGGCAACAATGTGGGAAGGACTATGGACTCTTAGGAATAAGTTCTCCTTGTTGTCTTTCAAGTACTTGGACACAGATTTCAAAAGGCAGAAATTATGTTTTCCTTACCACATAGCTGAAGATTTATGATTTTGTAAGTGTTTTCATACCCACCACAGTTTTAAAATAACTCAGTAATATTTGCAGTGTTATTTTTTAATGTAACCACTTGTGTGAATGAACACATAGGTAATAAATAGTTAAATGGAATAAGGACTGGCCTAAGAACATGACATTATAGAGTAAAAAGGCAAAATAAACTGCTGTATGTACACAAGACTTTACATTCTAAATTAAAAGTAACTACTTAAAAAAATCACCAAGAAGGGAGTATAGGTCTCATATCCTTCAAACAAACCACTTGATAAATGCAGAGACTGCTACAGGAAGATGCTTTTACTACCCAGAAGTTAACAGAAATGTGTGGTTGTCATGGGGATACTTTAATTACAGAAAGAAAGGAATCAGGTAATGATGAACGTAATTAATTTTTCTCGAAGTTCAACTGATGCAAGGTAAAAGCATATTTATTATGTGACTGTCTAGCCATCCATGATATTAAAAAAATGAATAAATACCAAATTTGCAATATATGTAAATTAGGCAAATTTTGTCATGGAAGTTCACAACAAATACAATTATAGTTACTCACTGAGGAATTTAATCTTTTAATATGGGTTTGCATAAATAAATAAATAATTTATAAATATAGAAGGCTGACTTTTGTTAGTTTTTTGCACTTTTCATTAGCAGAAAAATTAATCAAAGAGAATGCAATAGCCCATATACACCAGAAGCAATCAGTATGTCAAATTTGCTATAGTGCTGAGCTGTAGACCACTCTTTCAGGGTAGAATTTGAGCAGCTTTCAAATGCCCAGTTCTGCTGCTAACACTAAATTAGAGAAACAACAGATCAAGTTTAGATTAGAGAAATAGATCAGGCAAATAAGTCAACAATGTAGTTGTTAAAAAAAATTCAAGAGTCGTAGGGGTTGGTGAGGTTTACAATAGACTAAAGAGCTCATGCGTTGTCTAAATGAGCAGCAGCAAGTTAATTTCTGTAATAGTTGTCCTGCATGAATTTGAATCCACACTTGCTAGATCTGATTTTTCATGGGAAGCTGAACATGTTCCCATGAAATATTTTTATGCAAAACCTCCTAATTTTTAAATGTGGGCAAGTAATATGTTTAATCATCTAGTGGAATACAAAAGAACTACAGTCAGTAGCTAGTTGGGGATCTTTTTATATGCCTTTATGTAGAGTTGTCCTTCATAAGCAAACTAAAAACTTATCAATTAGTAATTTGTTGGTTGGAATCTTATTACCTTTCCTTACTCACAGGTGTATAAATATGAAGCATTCCACTGTGTTATATCAGTGGTAGCTTTTAATAAATGATAGCTTCTTCAATCTGTAGCCATAGTCTGCATTTCATAGATCCCAGGTGCACACCTAATAAAACCTTTCTATCAGTACCTGCATCCCAGGCCATGGATATTTTTAGTTAACACTTCTTTATGGTTCACAAGAGAATACTAAATAGCCTCCTGTAAAATAATTTGCTAATTGCTACTCCCATCATTTGCCAATCTTCAGACAAAATTTTAGCACCTATCATAAGGAATTTGTGTATCTTTTTGATACAGATTAATGTATATGTACCCCTTCATGGGTTTAGAATAAGAAAAAAAATGGTGTCATCTTCAATGTTGAAAAATATACAAAGATCTTCAAACCAAAAGGCACTGCATTTGGCCCACTGAGAACTAATTTATTCACCAAAGTTATCTCAGTATGCCAGATTGAGTTCTTTGCTTCTAGAAGACTCCAAGATTTAAATCTACATGTAACAAACATATGATACCTAACATTCACAGAGTGCTAAGAATTTACAAACCACATTTTAAAATAAGATCTTATTTTGATCCTAGATATAATAAAAACACACGTCAAACTCTTTCATTCCCTCTTTGACTTCCCAAAGAGGGTCTTTAAAAAATATTCTAATGTATTACTTTCTTGTTTTTTCTGGAAAGTCTTTATTGCCTAAAAATTACAGTGTTGATACAGTGATACATATTATCATAATGTGATATATACTTGATTCTATGTCATTTTTAGTTAAATTTTCTCATGTAAGCCTAGCAGGATTGAGGGAGATGTTATTTGTAAAGAGCCTCAACCTAGTGCCCTGGAATATAGTTTATAATAAATACAGACATCCTTAGTTGTTTATATTTTGGACATCTTATTTCTAATGCACCTGTTCTATGCAACTTATCCATTTATGCCAATTCTTAAAACACAAATTCAATCATGGTAATTTCACAATCCAACGTGTGTTGTGGATCCTTCCTGCCTCTAAAGATGGGGAATAGCTTTCAAAACCCTCTCTTTCATGCTTCCTCTTTACCATTCTGCTTTATCCAAACTAAACTAAACTTCTGTTCAGAGTTTCTCTCACTTAAGTAGCTTTGTTACAATGTTCCCGTCTACCTGGAATTATTTTACTACCTTTTTCCCCTCACCAATTATATCCCATAAAATAAAATGCATGTTTGAGACCCAGTTCAGTAAAATATTTCTACACTTCTTCTTTTTTTTTTTTTCGAGACAGAGACTCGCTCTGTTGCCCAGCCTGGAGTTCAGTGGCACAATCTCTGTTCACTGCAACCTCTGCCTCCTGGGTTCAAGCGATTCTCTGGCCTCAGCCTCTTGAGTAGCTGAGATTACAGGCATGCACCACCATGCCCAGCTAATTTTTGTATTTTTGTTAGAGACAGGGTTACACCATGTTGGCCAGACTGGTGTAACTCCTGACCTCAGGTGATCCACCAGCATTGGCCTCCCAAAGTGTTGGGATACCAACTGTGAGCCACCACATCCAGCCAATATGCTTAGAATATTTCTACAGTTCTAAACCTTCACTTTCTCTGGTTCCAGGACCCTCTTGGTTCTTAGAGCACATACCTGTAAGTTTTGAGCCTTAAAATTAATGGAGTACGTACCTTAGTTCCATAATCAGGTCATAAGCATATTTAGGATAAAGTTTCCATCCCACTCACTTTTGTATACCCAGAGGAAAAATGCCATCGTAAATGCTCAATAAATAGTTACTGAATTAACTTGGCAAAAACTGTAGGAGCCATCGACCAGCTTCCTGCCCAATTCAGAAATCCCCTCTACATCATCCCCCTGCCCTGCCTGTGGCTAAAACATGTGCAAGCTCATAACTTCACGACATGATGTTTTTCCTTGTTGAAAATTTGAAATTATTATAAAATTCTTTCTTGTTTTGAGCTGAAATATTCTTTCCACTTCACTTTTACCTCTGCCTGTGGAACTGGAGTACTATTTATTGTCTTCTACATAACAATCCTTTTAATATTGATACGGTGCTCACCCTTAGCGTTCTCCTATCATGGTAAACCTCACCGACCTTTTACCCCCACATTGTGTTTTCCTTCTATTACTCCATTCTGGTCATCCTCTTTTTAAATGCTGCTTATTTTGGTCAGTCTGTTTCTTTCAGTGAGAAACCCAGAACTGAGCAAAAGAATACTGTGTGAATGGCCAGACCAGTACAGAATGTAGTAGAAATATTATCTACCTCAATGCAGACACCACATTCCTATAATTCAGCCTACAACTTTAGCAGCCAGATTATATGGTTAGCTCATAGTGAGCCTCAACAGATAATGATTTAATGAGTGCTTGTATCTGCCAGGAACCATAAGGACCCTCCACATGTTATCTCAGTAAAGTTTATAAAGCTTGATTAAAACTCCCATGTCCTTGTCAAACAAATTGCTTTCAAGAAAACATCTTTTATCCTCGATGTGTATAATTGCTATCTCAACACAAATCTAAGATTTTTCATTTACCCCAGTTAAATTTCATTATTTTGGTATTGTCTCATTCCTTATCCCAGTTAAATTTCATTATGCTGGCTTTGCCTCATCCCTTTAACTTGTCAAGATGATTTTAAATTCTGTGTCTGGTGTCAAAGATAGTTGTCATTTTTTCAGCTTTCAGTCAACTACCTAGTTGATAAGAAAGCCATTTAGTTTTCAGCTAAGACATTGCTTAAAAAAAAAAAAGTTTAACTGAATAGAGCAAAGCCAAGGATGAAAGCTACCTCTCTAGACTCCTTCCTATGGATTTACAGTTAGAATCCCTAAAATAGGGCTATTCTATAGCTACAAATTCACTAAAGGTTCTAGCATTCATCCCACACTCTCCGTCATAGTTAAAGGGGGCAGCATGAGCATTTTTTAAGTGTCCGATTTACGTAATGATAGACCTCATGAAATAAGAGATTGGCTTAGCATGCAGCATGCTCACCACTTACTGGAAGTTTCAGACTAATAGTTTAGCAAAACTTTATAAAATTTTCCAGGGTTTAATAACTCTCATAAATCTGTGTGTTCTATACTTTGACTTTTATCCATTTTTGAAAATTGGTCATTTGTTCATCTCTGATCTTGTGGGATTTACTCTATTCACCATCATTTCCCAGTGATTACCCAGAATGATTTGTTTCACCTTTCAAATGTAATTCATCTATGTTTGGATTGCTGCATTCATTTAAAGAGACAAAATGGTCTCATAATCTTTGCTTTTATTTTGTGCTTCAATTACCTCTTGATGGTGCTATCCTTCCTAATGTGAAAATAATTCTCCCAGTGGAGAGAAATAAAAGCAAACCACCATTTTACAACATTTAACAGTATATCATTTTTCCCAAGCAATGATTATATCCATCACTTTTAAGGTCTTGTTTACTCCAAAAAAAGTATTTATATCATATATACACATATTTTATGCTCATTAGAAGACCTCTTTAATGTCCCTTAGTAAAAGTAAGAGGTAGCAGACAATTTCAGCCACTTGGTCCTTTTCTTAAAAATTATTGTTTCTCTTTTGTATTCAACCTTGGTCATATGTTCTTCCCTTCACATTTTGTACACGTTTTGTTTAAATCAGAGCTCATCAAAAAGAGAGCCCTAAGCAACCGCAGTGGTTTCCTTGGATACAGATTCTTTATTTTTCTCATCAGTATCATCTTTGATTGTATTACCAGATTTTCAATTTTTACTTTCCCCCTCCTTTATATTTTCTGGCCATTGAATCCCCCAGAGAGACAATAATAGCTGTTGATTCTTAAACTGTTTTTCAGTAGAATTACCTAAAACATAAGGTGTACTTTAGTAGCCTTTTCTAAGCCTCTAAAATGTCACGGATACTTTCTCTAAAAGTTGCCGTTATTTCAGATTCAGGAATAAGATCCTCTTTGCTGCTAAAGATTAAATCAAGAATAGAAACATCAGAATGAGAAACTTTGGAGGTGGGTCTCAGAAATATGTGTGTTAGCACGTCCTTGAGATAATTCCCTTTTCCACTAAAGTTTGAGAAGCACTGTTGTAAAGCATCATCCATATATTCAGAGTGGGAAGCAATGTAGTGTACTATCCCTTAGCCACTTATATTGGCTCAGATATCTATACCAATGTCACAGTTTTCTAAGCAGATGCAGAAATATCATACACAGAGTATTCCTGCCTTGTCTATGGACTTACTTCTTTTGAACAGAATTTTCTGTACTACATAGTTGCATCCTAACACATTGTAGTAACTGTAAGATTATTGAATGTCTAATGTTTAATTGCCAGTGTTTCAAAATATGTTACTCAGGAGGCCGGGCACATTGTCTCACGTCTGTAATCCCAGCACTTTGGGAGGCCAAGGCAGGCAGATCACCTGAGGCCAGGAGTTTGAGACCAGCCTGGCCAATATGCTGAAACCTCATCTTTACTAAAAATTAGCCAGGCATGGTGGTGCATACCTGTAATCTCAGCTACTCAGAAGGCTGAGGCAGGAGAATAGCTTGAACCTGGGGGCGGAGGTTGCAGTAAGCCCAGATCACGCCACTACACTCCAGCCTGTGTGACAGACTAAGACTCCGTCTCAAAAAGGAAAACAACAAATATATATATTTGTATGTTTTTACTCATCAGGCTCAGTGTATAGAAATGCAGATATCTGAGGCATTTCCTATAGTCTGACTCATTCAAGACTGTTTCCCTGAGAACTTCTTGCCACCCTCTCCACTATTGGTCTTGCCAGGTGTTACCAACCACCTATACCTGTTCTCCCTGCTTCCAGACTCCTCTCACTCTGATCTGTTCTTCTATAAGTCAACCTAAAATACAGGCCTAATAAAGTCTGGAAACTCTGCTGATTTTTAACTCCTTACGCTGGCATTTGAGGCTCTCTGTAATGTTATTTCAACCATCCTCTCCACACTTTGATTTCATGTCTGCCTACTTTGTAGTGTACTCGCCAATTCAATGGGATGGGAATGTACTTTGTACCCTGGACTTTTCCGTCCCAGGCCTTTTTTCATTCTCGTCTGTTCTTTTGGCATGCTGCTTACCTTCACGTCCCTTGTTAAAATATTTTACTTCACATCTCTGGGGTACTCCACCCTCACAAATGCTTTTCTATGTAACTTAGTTAGGTGTCATTCATCTTGTCTCCTCTCCCTGTGGTAAGCACCACTGGAACACAGAAAGTTGTAGTTAATGTGCCTGATTATACATCACTTCTTATAGTACTCGATTAGGGACTTATCCCTCTGTTAAAAAGGGACTTGGATATATGCTTCATCCTTAATGATATCTGTCAAATGGAAGTGAATATGATGCTGTAACAATTCATTTAATCATTTCTCCTCTTTCCTTTTCCCCCTCCTAAAATTTTCTCAAATGATGTAGTTAATTTCAAAGTGCCTAAGTAGATTATAACTGCCAAATTATTTGAGCTCAGTGATTTAACACAACAATGTGCTATCTTTTAAATGAAAGGCCCCTCAAGCATAATGTTCTTTTGATAAATCTAAAGTTAGTTGTTTATCTTTAGTTATTTGTTCATGACTTATTTCCAAATGGAAGCAGGTGTCAAATATTAATTTATGAAACTCAATGTTTAGAAAATAACATAAATGTGTGTGTGAGAGAGAGAGAGAAAGGAGGGGAGGAATGGAGGAGAAAGAGAGGAAAAAGGAAAGGAATGAGAAAAAAAGGGAAGAATTAATCCACAAAGAATGATAAATCTACTTATGTTTTGGTCATAAAGGTCTTCAATATTTCTTTCCTCCTGTTGCTAATACTACCATACATTCAATTTAAATGGAAACATCACCTAATATAGGGAAGAATTATTTTATTCTACACTTACATACAGATAAATGCTAATTTAAGAATTATAAAAAATGATACCATGTATTTGGACAGTATGTCGTAGAGTTTAGATTTTATGAATCATAAAAAGGCAAGAGATAAGGAAGCTGAATCTGAAAATAGGGGAAAATTCTTAGCAATTAACCTTAGGATGAAGTCTCTTTTCTTATCATTATCAATTCATATTTAAGTCTTAAATGGAAAATGACTTGTATTTAACTTTTTAAGATTCAGGGAACCATTTAATTGTAATTATAGCTAATCCAATTAAAGATGGATTATAATAACTGCTGAATTAATAGGTCATGAAATACTGAGTTTAATTAATAGATTTCTATTTATTTTGAAAAAGAGGAAAATACTCTTTTTAAAGTATTATGTGAAAACCCTAAAATTTTCATCTAAACTCAAAATTGTGGAGCTTGCATTATTAAAACAAAAAGGAGACAGAGGAGAAGGAGGTGGAAGGGGAGAAGAAGGAAGGAGGAAAAGCATAGCATGAAATTTAGGAAAAAAAATCTGCGTTCTTACTTTTATTTTTTATTGAGTTTAAATTATTTTATATTTGCAATCCTGGAAGAAAAAATAATAGTAACTGTTTAATTCCTTCTTTCTCTAGACAAATTAAGATTGTTAATACATACACTCACAGAATAAGTAAATGACAGTTTTACTCTTAAAAAACTACAAATCACAATGCAATGCAGTCTAAATCCCTTATAGCCATTTGCATCGATTTGTTTTATATTTAGGGAAAATAAAGCAGCTGCAGTTAAATTAAACTCAGTGACCTATGCTAGCATCAGGTGAATTATTTCAATATTTATCTTTGTTTATTCGTTTTTAGAAAAACTATGGTAACAAATGTAAATTTAAAAACTAAAAAATAATGACTTTGCATGACAAATAATTCCACAAATAAAATTGAAGGACTGTTTATTATGTATGTACTGTAGATTATACAATAAGTATTTTATAAATACAATATACTTATATATAAATACAAAATACTTATGTATTTTCTCACCATAAGTATTGTATTTCCTTAATTCTATGCTGTGCTATTTTCATATTTAGTATTTCTGAAATCAGGATTTATCTTAAAATTGAAAAGTAAGAACATATGTGAGGTCTTCAAACTCTTGTTCTGTTGCATGGGGAATTTTTCAGGTTGACATAAACTAAAGTAGTATTAAAATCCTTCCCTCAAAGAGTGTCCTTTTTCCTCGGATGGCCCAAAAACTATGTATGTCATGAGCAAAAAAAAAAAGTATTTTCCTGAAGATATTAGCCTTTCTTTTTTTTCTATTAAACATGCTGGTAAAATGTGTCCGAGTGTACTGCTTTCTCCTCTTATAAATTAACCAGTGGGTTGTATTATCAAGATGACGAAAGCTTGAAAATGAGATGATTAGTGGACATTTTTTAAAAACTGAAAATCAATCCAGAATATACGCTTGAGGAACTCTCAGGGAGCCAATTCTAAGATTTGTACAAGGATCTTAGGGTTCCTAGTTGTTTTTTTCAGCCTTGGGTCATGTAGGTACACAGAAACATAAACTGGCACCAGAGCTAGAATACCAAATTTAGGGGCCCAGTCTAGGCTGGGTTTAGATTGCTCTGTGCTCAACCCTCTCCTGTGGGGCACCTAGGCATGTCCCAGAGAAAATGTGTGGCTACAGAAAAGTGCACTATGGCAGCATACATGAGATACACAAATAACCCAAAAGGCACCACACGTGCCACACACTGGAGAGTTTTGCTACCTCCTGGGGACAGTCAAAAGGCACTGCTGGAGCACTTGAAATAAAAATGCATTTTCTGTGAGCAACAGCCTCCTCTGAAGAAACTGCTTTCTCTTTTAGCATTTGGAAGTGGCTGGACAACAACCCATAATCAAGGTTTTCATTATGTTGTTTTAAACAGGCCCGTTATCAGAGTCGCGTCTCTCCGAAAGCTTCAGACTTCATTATATTATTAGTAAAAAGTAAAGTATTATACCTGATAAGCTTCTAAAACTTGCAGTCTTACTAATGCTTACTGTTCAGCACTTTCTACCTATTAAAGGTGAGTTGCACAAGAATTAAAATAGATGCTGTTTGTCTACTCTTTCCTTGAGATAAGAAGGCAACAGTTCACTTGCTCTGATGTTCATTTTCTATCTGCACATTCAAGAATTCATTTTTAGGATGTCCTTTCTTTTGTCAAAATATTAGATGTGTGCAAGAATTTATAAAGAAAAATCATTTCAGACATGTTTATAATAGGTAATATTAAAAGTAAATTTGAAGGCTACAGTGACTTATTGGAATATTTTATTTGCCAGTAGTTTAATTAGAAACTAAGAATATTCTTATATTCTACTAATGCTGATTTGTTACCTCACCTGTCAATTCTTACATACTATAAAAATAGATTTGGAAAAACTGAAAATAAATATATATATAGACACTGAGCAAAAATAGCATTTTTACCTTCTTGAAAATTACAGGCTTTATCTGTAATGGCAAATTTAAAAAAAGTTTTGACAGATGCAATTTATTTGGACCTAAGTTTAATCAGTGAATGGCTAAACTTATATAAAAGACTAAAAATTGCAGTGATCTAAAATCTAAAGTTGCAATGACAAATCAAGACTGGAGATATTGATGATCACTACTTTGCACAGTAGAATTGTGTAACTTAGGACTAAGAAAAGCTGCAAAACAGCCTAGAACTACATATCTCAAGACTTTAAGTTAATGGGTTTCCAAAGAGGAGTTATCACATGAAAGTATCACATGAAAATTAAAATTAAGATTAGAAGAATGTAATAGTATAAGTTGAGTGAGTAGAACACTTTTTTTGGTAGTTTTGAGGATTTCTGCTAAGTTTAGACTCATTGATAGGAAGAATAACACACAAATAAAAAAAATTATTACTTAAGATTGCCTAGATTTTTTTAAATTATACTTTAAGTTCTGGGGTACATGTGCAGATCATGCAGGATTATTACATTGGTATACACATGCCATGGTGGTTTGCTGCATCCCTTCCCCCATCATCTACATTAGGGATTTCTCCTAATGTTAGCCCTCCCCAATCTCCCTACCCCCTGCTATCCCTCCCGTGGCCCCCACAACCCCCAAGAAGCCCCAGTGTCTGCTCCCTGTATCCATGTGTTCTCATTATTCAACACCCACTTATGAGTGAGAACAGGCAGTGTTTGGTTTTCTGTTCTTGCCTAGATTTATTGAACTAACATAGTTAAGATTGAAATTACGAAGATTGGGTCTTTCAGTTAATGTAAAACAAACAAAGTTACATAATTGTACTGTTGCTCAATTTTTGACTTTAGACATAATCAGCTCATATTCTTGTCATGTGTTGAAGCATAATGTTTCAACGTTTGCCCCAAATTATTGTTCCCTGCTAGCAAGTCACATTTTCCCAAATAAAGAGGATTTCTTCTCTAGTTTGAATAAAAAATAGCTACATTGTTGATTTATTGAATGTTTTTCAAATGCAATAATTTTTACATTTTGGATTTAGAGAAGAGAAAGGTAGGAGAGAAGGCAGGAAGGGCAGCACTTAAAGACAGAAGGTAAAATATTCTAACACCATTAAGAATTCACTCAGAACACAGCTCTGAATTTGGTGGCCTGTGATATTTAATGGGCCTTGTATAATTTGCTGTATTATTAGTCAATATTTGGCTTTCTGTGAGCATTTATAAAATTATACCTTGATGAACAATAGGTCAAGTACGTTTTTCCTTCTTCTTACTGACAGAGAGCCACTGAATTATTTGGAAATATTCAGAGGCAATCCAGATGTCATTAGTGCACTATGTTCTTTCATGACTTGAAGAGGAGCCACAAACTCTCATCTGTCAGAAAGCCTGATGGAGGGATGGGTTGCTTGGCACTAATGATCTCATTCATGTCCTTAGTGTTACAGCTGTCTAAATAAGAGTGCTTTGCTGTTCTTATATTTGCATGTAATTAAATATCAGTTATAAGTTACATAGCAAAACAACAAAATTCTAAAACCCAAAGCAAAAATTATCTTCTATATTGAAATACTTGAATTACCTGAAGTGGGAAGAGGGGGCATTCTTTTACAGCAGTCAAAACAAGTATTTTTTTTTCTTTGTAGTTAGAAAACAATTCCACATAATGAAGAAGGACAGGTTTTGGAGTTTAACCAACCTAGGTTTTACTACCTTGAGGAGGTTATCCTGTCTCTCTGAGCCTCAATTTCCTAACATAAATGTAAGAAGGGAACAAGATCATAAGTGTAAAACATCAAACATCCTGTATTAGTCATTTCTCCTTCTTTCTGGTTGCAAGTATGCCTTTCTTCCTTCATGCCAAATGTAATTACCATTGCAATATCTAGAATGTGTCAAGTCGTGACATGAAACCTGAAAAATACAGTCAGTATCTTTAGTTTGGGACTGGCAGTTTTAATTGTTACCTTTTATTGTTCCCATACACATCTTGATACTGTTTTTTCTGAAATACATCATGCGATATCTTCATACAAATATTTTAATGTATTTGAGGTAGTTATAATATTTTCTGTTACCTAACCTGTCATCATATAGACTTGGCAGATGTATTAGCAATTGAAAGCATTTCCATAGAAAAGAAATGGCAAATTATTCAGGCAGTACTTTTCCCCCATCACCTCATTAATTAGCACAGCATATTAAAGATCTATTTTATATAGAAAGTAGTATGCAACTAAATGTAATGAACAAAGATTTTTAAATATTTCAGAAAATATAATACATGGTATATATTATTTTTACAACTGGTCTGATAAATGTGATTTTTTTCTTTTCCAAATATCTGAATCATCAACTGAATTTTTCACTTTTGTTTGAGTATATCCATTTATTGGTATGTGTTTAAAACCAACTTCTTTTTCTTTAACTTTTATTTTAAGTTCTGGAGTACATGTGCAGGATGTGCTGGTTTGTTACATAAGTAAACATGTGCCATGGTCATTTGCTGCACAAATCAACCCATCACCTAGGTATTAAGCTCAGCATCCATTAGCTATTCTTCCTGATGCCCACCCTCCTGCCATTCCCCTGACTGGCCCGAGTGTGTGTTATTCTCCAACATGTGTCCATGTGTTCTCATTATCCAGCTCCCACTTATAACTGGGAACATGCAGTGTTTGTTTGCTAAGGATAACAGCTTCCAGCTCCATCCATGTCCCTGCAAAAGACCATTCCTTTGTATGGCTGCATATAAATTCCATGGTGCATATGCACCACATTTTATTTATCCAGCCTGTCATTGAGGGGCATTTGGGTTGACTCCATGTCTTTACTATTGTGAAAAAAAGCAAATGTTATTAAACCTGCTTTCTCCTAAATATTTTATTTTTGCTTGAACTTAAACGAAATTGATAGTTAACTTCACTTTAAATTTAAGGATATTCTTGGTGATCTTAAAAATCAATATGTTAAAAAGGTGTCTAAATGGAAACACCTAATATCATTGATTATAATACAAAGATATTTATATTTCTATTATATATGTTTTTTAAACTTATGAAATAGTATACTTTTATTAGAGTTGAGCTGAATGATATTTGAACTCAGAGATGGACTTCATATAATAGCTTAAAAATAATTTTATATTTTACTTGTTTATCTTCTCCCTGTAGCATTTATTTTAAGATCTCACTTCTAGTTTAAAATATTCAGTTAGACCTAAGATTAAAAGGGAAATTTCACAAACCTTTGGGACACACTGGATTCCAAATGTCTCTCCATTCAGCTGAGAAAACTTTAAAAAATATAATTCTGAACTATATAATTTAATACAAGTGATGTTGCTTGGGATGAGGAATGATAATGGATCTTTTGTGGTATCCTTTCCCAATTAATTAATGCCTTTTTTATGAGAAACTTGGTCATAAGATCCTTACAGAGAACATAAGGCTCTACTAGTCAATGGAGGAGAGTTAATTCTGGGTGTACAATAGATAAGTAATTAAAGGGTGCAAGAGGCAAAACAGTTCTGCAGAGTGACTAATAGCCACTCTTTTCGAAGAACATGCTAAAGGAGCAATGAGGACCGATTATGGGAATGAGGCACCCTTGACTTATGACACAAGTCTGAAATATTGGAAAAAATGTATCTGTGTTTCCTCTTAGTTTTACGATCAACATGAATTACTCCTCTGTCCTTACATGTTTAAGCTCCATTTGCCAGGTGTCAGCCAAGAAACCCATTTTTAGCTGCTTATTTGTGTTTTCTGTCATCTGAAAATTTCTTTGTAAGTGTACAATCTGTTTCTCTGAGGTTGGCCACATAAATTTGAAATACTTGCTGATCTTATCCATCCAGAAGATCCTGGCAGTTTCACAACTGTATAGGGGATCCAGATATTCCTCTCAAAGGAGTCTTAATTTGACCCAGAGAAGGAGCAAAGCATCCAGATCCACAGAAGAAAGAATGGAGCATCCATCATTTCTGCCAGGCCTTTGTCAGGTGACCCTCAGAGCCCCATTAGAATGTCTTCTGTAGGGAAAAGCTTGACTACATTCTCAGATTAAGAAAAGATGATGCCATTTATAAGTGCTGAGACAGGGGGCTGAGAAAGAGTTGGATAAATCAATCCAAATGAAACCATAAATAGAATAGAGCATGAATGTTCACTCCTATAGTCCTATGCCCACATTCCCTCTATTTTTCAGAATAGACATTCATTTTAGTAATGATTGCATTCATGCATGTTTATCTTAGAGTGGTAGAAATCAGGTGATTGATTAAATCCAAATGCTCTGGATGAAATTTGTAACCCAGCAGCAATGCAGACTCAGACTGCTTCAGTTAGGAAAGAGTGAAAGGTGTATTAAGAGAAGCAGCTGATCAGTTCTTGGCAGGCAGAGTACTGCTGAAGTAACAATTTGCAGTAGTTTTGCACTCCTGTCAGTGCCAGTTGGCAAACTAATAGAGATGATGGAATGAAAGAACAAAATGTCACAACAGAAAGGAGTGAGTTGAAAATTCAAACATTTTCTTATTTCCCATAATCCTGCTGAATCAAAATGAAATCGGCATCAGTCTTCAAATGAACCAACTCAATAATGAATAAAAGGCACCTATCTGCACTTTTTTTTTCCAAGTAAGAAAATCGATTAACAATCTTGTGACCATTAGCTTGTTCAAAACATCATCATGGTTTATAATAACCCAGAGAACTAATTTATAAACAAGAATATTGATTTTAACAGAATAAGTTTTAGTTGAGAATAGCAACTGATACAGACGTTGAAACTTTACATGAAGGATTCCTTTGTTGGGTTGTAGTGGAATATCAGTGCCAAGGCAGTAAAGTCAATTTTAAACTATTATTTTGCTAATAGCAGATATAATGCAACTCCTAGATATCCTCCTAATACTGATCATCTGGATTTACTATGTAATCTTTGCCTGACACTACAGCCTATACTATGAAAACCAATTCTGGGTACACATTATAAATCGTATTTTTAACTTCAGAGATTTAATAAGTGTTATTGACTTCCCATGGTTCACTCAATTTTAAGTGCTTTTGTAGCCGAGATCAATTAACTCAATTTTTGACTCTAGAAAAAAAAGATAAACTTATTTATCAAAACAAATAGGAGAAAATCAAATTAGCACATCATATCAGAAGTACAACACAAGATAACTAAATGTGAAATACAGATGCAGCGAAACATCGTAAATACCACCTCAGTAAATACACTGAAGAGTAGATCCTTTTACTTCAGATGAACTACGAAACAGCAACCATTAACACATCAAGAATGAATTACAATTTGCCAAAGATTGAAAAGTAATTTTCTCCTTAATATCATTTTAGAGTGCAGTAATGTGGTGACTTGTTCATTTTTCTCCCATTGGGTATAGGATAAGTTGTTTTATATTCACATGAAAATAGGTAAATAACTTCATCTATTGCATGGCTGCTGTTGAGCTCAGAGCCAAAGATGTGTGCCTTATTATTACAAATACATCTTAATATATATTTCCTAATTTCATTTCTGGTTCAAATCTGATTATTATACTCTCACTTTACATTTTGCTGTTCTGTTATATTTTTCTGTATTTATAAATGATTGAATCACATTGAATAGTGTAGGCTTATAGCTGTGTCAATCTGTTAGTGCCTGATAATATTTTAAAGCCATTGATTACATGGTATTTTATTTCTATGTAGTGTTTACATGCATATTTATTTCACAAAGGTAATCTTCTAATTCCTTATTATTCTACATTATATTACTCTTTGGACCAAGCAGATGTGCAAGTTAATTTTATAAACAAACTTGGTATCATGCAATCTATTTCATTGCCCATTGATCAGTACAGAAGCTATATAATGCAGTGCCATATTTAAAAGACCTTAAAAATAATATTGTTCTTTGGCAGAATTAAGCCATTTCAAAAGGAGAAAGGCCTATCCCATTCTTAAGAAAGGAAAATCTGCATAACTTATCACCTGAATATTTTCTCGAACCTTAAAATAAAGCTTCTACATTGGCAGAGTCTGAATTCCGCTGACATCAGTCTCAGCAGACTGGAGGTTAGCTATTACATGCCAAAATATTTTTCTTGTATATTTCCTGTTGGAATAAGTCCTGTTACTAAGTACCTTTTTTTAGCAGTAAGAAAATCAAATTCTGTTTTCGGTTTTTCACTGGAGAATAGGGGGGTTGGGATGAAGTACGGCCATATTTTTTTTCTTTGAGTTTTTTTGACATATAATAATTGTGTGTATATATATATAGTACCTATGATACCTGGATACATCTTTATAATGTGTAATGATCAAATTACAGTCACTGGCATATTCATCACCTCAAATATTTATTATTTCTTTGAGTTGGGAATATTCAAAATTCTCTTTTCCGGCTATTTTAAAATGTACAATAAATTATTGTTAACCACAGTCACTTTATTTTGCTATAGAACACTGAAATGTAATTCTCATAATATTTAACTTTAATTTTATACTCCTTATCCAACTTTGTTCTCCTTATCCAGCATTTCTTTACTGAGGAGAAATGCTGTAAGAATTTTTTGAGAATTTTCTGCTGAGAGACTCTTCTTTCCTGAGAAGTTTCTCTCAGCAATTATCTCCTCTGCTTGTTGTTTCCTACAGGTAGTCCATACTCCATTGAGCCACAACTTGGTCTTTGTAATTCCAAAATTTGATTGTGTTACTGTTCTACTAGAAAAATGATAGCTATCTAATCCATGACCAGATGAGAGCTAAAACCCTTAGTGGGGTGTGGAATCTTGCTATTCAAGTGTGACCCTAAAGCCAGCAGCATTACTACCACCTGCCATCTCCTTCCAGATGCAGAATGTCAGGCCCATCCAGGACCTACTGAATCAGAATTTGCACTTTAAGAAGATCACCCAGATGATACATTTACATATAAATGCTGGTGAAGCCCTAATTCCAAAGACCACTCCAGTCTAGCCCTATCTGGCCTCTACAGCCTGGTCCTTCTACCTCCTCCTTCCCCTCTTTCCACTTTGTCTCCACTGGTTCTCCCTTCTCTAGGCTCACAATGGACTTTTCCTGCCTCTAGCTCTCTGTATACAAAGTGGCCTCTGTCCAGAATTTCCATTCCTGACCACTCTATTTAAGAAACTTTTACATAGGTGTTATGACCGAGGCCAAATATCTTCTCATCTGGAGTTTCTTTTCAAACTATGGCATCTGACAAATTACAATTATTTGGTTCTGTCCTCTGCTTTATAGCATATTTTGCTTCTTTCTTCTTAGCACTGATCGTGTTGTTAGAATTACCTGCTAACATGTCTCTTTCCCCCACTAGACTCTGTGTATGTGTTTTTTTATTCTCTGATACTTAGTAGAGTTCAGGTACATAGTAGGCCCCTAGAAAATGTTTGTTCAATAAATTTATGAAAGAGTGGATACTATAATGGATCTCTACATTTTGCTCAAGGCAAATAGAAACAAGAAGCATTGTCATCCAAAAGACCACAAGGGTAGTTAACTGGTAGAAAGGAGAGTTTTACTGGTGATAACAAGCTGGGACAAGAAAGTCTCCACGGACCTAAAGGTGCTCTCTCTTCAGAGAGGAGAAGAACAAGTTGGATTTTATGCTTCACAGGCCCAGTATCATACATATTCAACAGGTTTAGGGGGAAAGCTATATATATTTATGAGCAGTGCTGAGCGCATGCACAATAGGTAAACATGTATGTAATGTACATCCCATGTTCACTTTGGGGAGGGGTTTTAGCATTAAAAGAGGTGGAATTTCATCCTTTACATGAAAAGGTGAACTCTAAGACATAAAGATAGTTTGTGTGCAGCCTCTACAAACTGATTGAAACTGGCTTAAAGTCTGCAATAGCTTTTCAGAACAACAACAAAAATGATGTAAGTCCCATCCTCTGTCCAATCAGGGTTGTAGTGGTCTGGGCTGTGAATCGGCCTAATAGCTCCTATTGTTAGGGAGTTTAGCAAGGGTGTGGTTTTTCTTATGGTGGTAGAAGTTTGGAAATTTGCCATACCAGCCAAGCTCTCACCCTTGACCTAGAGGAAACTTTTGTTTCTTTAACTTTAGGGCTCACCTTAATTGATAAAGGGATGTCTATTTTGGTTTCTCCTATCATAATATTTACTAGAGAGCGGTTTAAACAATTTCTTTGTTATCCTCTAGAACGGGGTCCAAAAATTACTCAGGACTAAGTTCAGACTTTAGCCACTGCAATTTAATGCAGGTTGGCTTTAAAACTTAGCTTTTGCAGCCAAGTTGATAATGTTTCTTAATAACTTTCACCTACAACTGAAGGTATACAATACCTACATGTGAAAACTACACTGCTATCAATTCATTTAGCGGACAAATGACATTGTTTGAATCACAAGTAATATCAAGCTGCGTTTGAAACAAACTCCTTCCCTGTACAGTCAAAGTTAAAGCAGGAAGTGAAACCTCCATTCTCACACAGATTTATGAGGGATGTATTTTCTGAGCTCAAACCCCAAAGTAAGTGCAAAGGAAATTTTTCTATTTTTAAATATATATAACTGTGTGATTGTGGGCTTCCACCTAACTTTCAATTGGAAGTCATTGATCTACAATGCTAAAAGGCATATATTGAGAGATCAATCTAATGAAATTCTATGAATTCCTTCCAAGTGACAAATATACTCAAAATCATACACTCATGCATTTATATAAGTCTTTAGCACTAAAAACATATTCAAAGATGTAATAAATAAAATCTTATTACAGAAGAACATTTGCAATTAATTTCAATGATAGAGAACACTAACTTTGAACCTCAATTATGCAAACTGTATGTACTCCCTAAAGAATTTCATTTTCTCACTAGTAGATTTGTATTACACAAAACTGTACTCCATTTTTACTATTATATTTTGGATTTATCAATAACAAATTTGTGAAAATTTGTTTGGTATCTTGTCACATAAGTACTTGCACAATGTACTTGATTTTGCCTCTTGCCCCACAAAGCCTAAAATATTTATTCATTGGCACCCTACAGAAAAAGTTTTCTGACATCTTCTCTAGAAACAAAAACAAAGAGATTAAACATTCAAAACAATACATGTGTATTTATTAAAGGTATATTTATTTACTCTCAGAATAAAGAGACATTTTAATCAATTCAGAAATTGTATTATCAAGTAGTATGTTTACATATTTTCTACATAATTTGGTAAAATATATAACAATAATATTGGTATATTTGTAAAATGTATATTTGAATTGCTTTCTGAAATAAGTCATCAGAATAAAGGGCTATAAAAATTATATGGGAAGCTCAAATGGAAATTTACATATAGAGTGTTTTCGTATCTGGACAGCTCAGGTCTAGCTCAGATTTGCTTACTTTATGGTATGGACATTTTTCATCTACTGCAAGAAACTTGGTCTTCAGGGAAATTTGTCTGGTCAGTTAGCAAATTGTTATAATTTTTTGAAAGCTGAAAACCACCTTCATATTCAGGTGTGCTGAATACATTCTCATCTGAAACAACTTCCATAATTAAACCAGCAAGTATCTCTTCACTGTTTACTGTATACTCCACATCATATAGAGGCATTTCTGAACACACAAAGAGGGTCCTACAGAGCTAGAGAAAGGGGAAATGCATTTTGTCTTACTATGACTTATATCTATTTCTTAAAGACAAAGCAATTTTCTCTGTCAAAACTTTGATTCTCTTAGTAGTTACATCATTTCCAAAATTTTTATTGCTAAGTGGTTGCCTGTTAGAAGCACAATCCTCAGAGAACTCTCAAAAAGTAGCAGTTGCCCTACATAGTCAATTGAAGAGAATCAAACACATCTGTTGGCATATCCTTCTGTTACAAGAAAATCTCTAGTCTAAATTTCTTGCTACAAAAAAACTTCCATTTTGATTAGAACATCATTGAGAAGCTTACAAAGCTGATACTGAAAGTCATTAACTCAAAGGAGTAAATCATAAGGAAATGGAAACAAATTTCTCTCAAGTAGATTAATTTTATTTCAAATCTATTTTTTTTTTAATTATTAGAAACTGTTACCTGTGGAGGGTGTCCAGGTTCCTGGCATTTTGAGAGAAAAAATAGATAAAGTATACAAAGCAATAAAAGAAAAGCACAGATTTATTGAAATGAAAGTACACTCCACAGAGTGGGGGCAGGCTTGAGCAAGTAGCTCAAGAGCACTGGTTACAGAATTTTCTGGGGTTTAAATACCCTCTACAGGATTCCATTGGTTATTTGGTGTACACCCTATGTATATGAAGTAGTGGCCTGCAATCAGAGACTGAAGTGAAGTTATGAAGTTATACTTCTTTGCAAATGAAAATATGGCCTGTGATCAGTCTGGTTGGTTGTGAGACAGGAACCAATCAGAATTCCTTTCATCTGCCATGCACAAAATCAAGGGTTGGGAGGTGGAAAGAGAGTCGCCTCTGGTCTTTTTATTACTTGAGCATGGAAAGTTGGGGTTTTCCTTTTGATTTAGTTCTAGGAAGCCAGCGTTAATCAGCCTTAGGTTCTCTGCCTCCAGACCCTATTCTCATGCCACAATATCCAATAATTTTCTTTTAAACTTAAGCACTTCTCACTCATTGTTTTTCCATTCTCCAGTATTCTATTTGAATCCTGGGCTTCCAGTAAATAAATTGTCATTTCCGCCACATGAATAATTTTCTACTTCTACTTAGTAGTTAACCTATTACCAATATTTTTAATTTTTGTGCCAAATTTATGTGAGTACATAAAAGTGTACACCAGTATGATGTTAAATAATTTTAAGTCTACTTAACATTGAGTCGATTATAGGTCTCAGAAATAAATTCTAGTATCATGTATAGTTTCAGCAAATTATCCTTAAAGGTAGCTATTCGTAATTCCAAGAGAGCACTGTGCTTTTGGAAGATGTCTGAAACAATCTTTTTACTACCTGTGATCACATCCATTTTGTTATAGCCTCCATCTATCTGTAATCACATTTTAAAGTCTCATTTGTCAGGAAAATAGTTGGTCAAAAACATTACAAATATCAAACATCTATTGAAAATATATATAGCAGTACTTATTAAAATGGTGCTGTTAGGTAGCAATGAAAATAAGAAAATACATTTTTGAAAAAATTGCTGTATAAATAAGATCTCATTGTTCTGAGTAACTATTGAGCCATAGATGTTAAATCTCTTGCTTAAAAAGTTTACAGACTCTTATCAGCAATCATAAATAACATTTTGCACTGAGATTTAACATTTTTAAGAATCCTGATCTTGATTCTTTCATTTCTTACATCATGACAAAGGCAGCAGTCTTAATTTATATGAAAAGAGTTCTAATACGTAAGTCTCACATCTCACACAGATTCAGACCAGTTCTCCGAGAATACTTTTTAAAATATAAGTAATTATATTTTCAATAAAATTATGTAGCTGTTTTGCCAATCTCTTCAGATTGTTAACAACTTGAACAAAAAGTACAAAATTATTTCCTTTATAGTTATACCCAGTGACTAATATTTGCATGTATTATTTTAGTAAAATATAGTAACTCTTAACCATATATTGAATTGATTCATTCATTAATTTTCATTTGGCTTACTAAATAACATTCAGAATTCTATTAGGCAAGTCTTGTGATTTTACTCTCTCTTAGCGAGTTTCAGGTATACAATGCATTATTATTAAGTATACTCACCATGCTATACATTTTGTGTAGAGAACTTATTCATCTTATGAATGAAAATTTGTACCCTTTGACCAACATCTCCCCATTTCCTCAACATCTCTCCTTGTTCTGTAATCACCTTCCACTCTTAGTTTCTATGAGTTTGACTTTTTAGATTCCACATATGAGACTATATAGTATTTGTCTTTCTGTGTATAGCTTATTTCACTAAGCATAATGGTTTCAAAGTTCCTCCATGTTGTTGCAAATGGCAAGATTTTCTTCTTTTTAATGCTGTTTGTGTTTGTGTTTATCACAATTTCTTTATCCATTCACCTGTTGACAGACACTTGAGTTGTTTCCATGTCATGTCTACTGCGAATAATGCTGCAATGAACATGGAAGTGCAGCTATTTTATGAGATGGTGGTTTCATTTCCTCTGTTATGTACCCAGAAAAACAGATTGCTAGATCATAAAGTATTTTTATTTTTTGTTTTCTTTAGGAACCACCGTGCTGTTTTTCCATAATGTGTTTACCAATTTAAGTTTCCACCAATACTCTATGAGTTCCCTTTTCCTCACATCTCTGCTAACACTTACCTTTTGACGTCCTTATAACGGCCGTCCTAACAGGTGTGAGGTGATACTCATTGTGGTTTTCATTTGCAGTTCCCTGATTAGTGATGTTGATCACGTTTTCACATAATTATTGATCATTTAGATGTCATCTTTAGAAAAAATGAGGTCCTTTTATCATATTTTGATTGAGTTTGTTTTGTTTACTTTTGAATTTTCCTATTGAGTTATATGAGTTTCTTATATATTTTGAATATTAACCCCTTCTCATATATATTGTTTGCAAATATTTTCTACCACTCCATATATTACCTTTTCAGTTCATTGATCGTTTCCTTTGCTCTGCAGAAACTTTTTAGTTTGATGTAATTCCACTTGTTTATCTAACTTTTATTGTCTCTGCTTTTGGTGTTCTATCTAAAAAATAATTGTCAAGATTAATGCCATGGAGCTGTTCCCTGATGTTTTCTTTTAGGAGTTTTACTGTTTCAGGTCTTATGTCTAAGTCTTTAACCCATTTTGAGGTAATATTTGTGCATGGTGTAAGATAGGAATGTGGCCAGGCACAGGTGGCTCACGCCTGTAATCTGAGCACTTTGGAAGACTGAGGTGCGTGGATCACCTGGTCAGGAGTTCAAGACCAGCCTGGCCACCATCATGAAACTCCATCTCTACTAAAAATACAAAAATTAGATGGGCATGGTGGTATGGGTCTGTAGTCTCAGCTACTCAAAAGGCTGAGGCAGGAGAATTGCTTGAATCTGGGAGGCAGAGGTTGCAGTGAGCCAAAATCACACCACTGCACTCCAGCCTGGGCAACAGAGCAAGACTCTGACTCAAAAAAAAAAAAAAAAAAAAGCTAGGAATCCAATTTTATGATTTATGCTTGTTTTTATTCAGTTTTCTCATCAACCATTTATTTTTTTAAAAATCCATTCCTTATTGTGTATTTTTGGAGCTTTTGCTGAAGATTAGTTTATCTTACACGCATGGGTTTACTTCTTGGATTTCTATTCTGTTCTATTGCTCTATATGTCTCTTTTTATGCCACTATCATGTTGTTTCGATTACTATAGCTGTGTAGTATAATTTGAAGTCAGGTAATGTAATGCCTTCAGTTTCATTCTTCTTACTCAAGATGGCTTTAGCTTATTAGAATCTTTTGTGGCCCCATATGGATTTTAGGATTGTTTTTTCTATTTATGAGGAAAATGATATTTAAATTTTGATAGGGCTTACATTGAATCTGTAGATCACTTTGGGTAGTATGGAGTTAAAAAAATTTAGTTGACAAAGATTATATATAGTCAGCTGTATAGTGTGATGAATTGATACACGTATACACTGTGTGATGATTATCACAATAATATCAATTAACACATTCATCATCATCCATGCTATACATGAGATCCTCAGAACTCATTCATCTTATACCTGTCCATTTGTAATATTGACATTTTGACACTTTATTATTTAATTTATTTGTGTCTTCTATAATTTCTTTTATCCATGTTTAATGGTTTTTCAGTGTATAGAACTTTTACGTCCTTGTTTAAGTTTATTCACAAGTATTTTATTCTTTTAGATGCTACTGTAAACAGAATTGTTTTCTTAATTTATTTAATGGATAGTTCATCGTTAGTGTATAGAATCTCAACTAATTTTTGTATGTTTATTTTGTATCCTGCAATTTTACTGAATTTGTTCATTAGTTCAATAGTTAATTTTGGCAGATTCTTTACAGTTTTATATTTATAAGATTATGTCATCTGCAAACAGAGACAATTTAAAATCATTCTTTCCAGTTTGGATTTTTCTTTTCTTTTTATTGATGAATTTCTTTGGCTAGGACTCCTAGTGTTATATGGAATAGGAATAGAGAGAGTGGACATCCTTGTCTTCTTCCTTATGATCCTTGCATCTTTATATTTTTAATTTTTACTTTATTTATTCCAAATATATTGTCAGAATTTAAGATTAAATTTTATACTGATAAAGCAAAATTATCTACTACAGAAACAGGTAATATTATCTGAACTTTATTTTCATATAATATGATTCTTTTCTATCAAGGGATATATTTATGTTCAGTACAATCTGAGTTGTTTGTTTTATATTTTCTTTTGGTTTTGTGTGTATGTGTTTTTTGTTTGTTTGTTTGTTTGTTTTTTGAGACAGAGGTTTGCTCTCGTTGCCCAGGCTAGAGTGCAATGGTGAGCTCTCAGCTTACGGCAACCTCTGCCTCCCAGGTTCAAGCGATTCTCTTGTCTCAGCCTCCTGAGTAGCTGAGATTACAGGCATGTGCCACAACACCCGGCTAATTTTGTATTTTTAGTACAGATGAGGTTTCTCCATGTTGTTTAGGCAGGTCTCGAACTTCCGACCTCAGGTGATCTGCCTGCCTCAGGCTCTCAAAGTGCTGAGATTACAGGTATGAGCTACTGTGCCTGGCTGGGTTTTGTGTTTTAAAAAGAAAAGCTTTATTATTGGTTAAGAGTTACAACACACACACACACACACACACACTTTTCAGATTTTATTTAATATTGTTCTCAAGAAAAAAAGTAAATCTGTGTAGAAACCCACATTGGTTTTGATTGTCAATGTTATTAAAGCATAGAGGTTAAAAGCCACACTTTGAAGTAAAAGAGATCTAAGATCAAGTCCCTGCTCTACTATTAGCAATGTGCCCTTTTCTGAGCTTCAGTTGCCATCAATGCAGTGGGGATAATAATAGTTCTTCCTTCATTAGTAGACTGTAGATATACAAATACAATAACATGCTTGGTGAATACTAAGTAGCGAGCATCTGTTAGCTACTATTACTGTCACCTGCTTTTGAGCAACCGCCAGTATTAAACTCACTGTTTGAGAACTTGTATTATTTTTATGTATGTTTTTTGCTTATTGAAAAATACTTTTCATTTTCTTCTACTATTTTTAGGGGTGCTAATTATATATACCAAAACAACCTAAACAGCTGATTAGAAATGACTTAATGTGATTAAGTGCTGTATTTATTTTATGTTATTTCCATTTAGAGAAAAGAAATTTCTTAAGGAAGAAATATCCCAAACAAAAATATGTTCTATAGTCTATGTATCTGTTTACTTTGCATAATCATAAGACCAGTGTTCATTCATGAAAATAGCTTTCTGGTTTGGTGATAACATATGATATGTGATAACTAAGACTCAAGAATATATATCAAGAAATTTATCTTTTCAAGGAATGCTAGAATTTGCAAAAAATATCAATATGCAGACTCATTTACTCAATCTGCCCAATTATTGATCCTTTATTATCTTATCATTATTTTCTGTTTTAGACAAAGTCTTGCTCTGTTGCCCAGGCTGGAGTTCAGTGGCACAATCTCAGCCCACTGCAACCTCTGCCTCCTGGGTTCAGGTGATTCTCCTGCCTCAGCCTCCTGAATAGCTGGCTCTAGAGGCATGTGCCACCATGCCCAGCTAATTTTTTGTATTTTTAGTAGAGACAGGATTTCACCGTGTTACCCAGGATGGTCTCGTTCTCCTGACCTCATGATCCTCCTGCCTCAGCCTCCCAAAGTGCTGGGATTACAGATGTGAGCCACTGTGCCCAGTCCATCCTCTAATAATCATCAATCACTGGGAGAAGGAAGAATAGTATAATTGACATAATTTTCTCTAATAGTTGCCACAGTGCCAATAGTTTTTCAGTAATGTATAAGCCTAAACATTTTCAAATCAACAAATACCTCTTACTCATGATAATATTAAGTCCCTCTATACAACCTTTAACATTAATGAAATCATGTTAAAACACTTGAAATATATGAAATATAGATTTTCAGGTTGTCCTCAAAAAGTGTTGTATTATTCTGTTTCCACGTGCTGATAAAAACAACCCAAGACTGGGTAAATTATAAAGAAAAAGAGGTTTAATGGACTCACAGTTCCACATGGCTGAGGAGGCCTCACAATCATGGCAGAAGGTAAAAGGCAAGTCTTACATGCAGCATACAAGAGACAATAAGAGCCAAGCAAAGGAGGTTTTCCCTTATAAAATATCAGGTCTTGTGAGACTTATTCACTACCATGAGAACAGTAGTGGGGAAACAGCTCCCATGATTCAGTTGTCTCCCACCAGATTCCTCCCACAACACATGAGAAATATGGAAGGTACAATTCAAGATGAGATTTGGGTGAAGATTTAGCCAAATCATATCATTCCACCTCTGGCCCCTCCAAAATATCATGCTTTCACATTTCAAAACCAATCATGCCTTCCCAACAGTCCCCTAAAGTCTTAACTCATTTCAGCATTAACTCAAATGCCCATAGGCCAAAGTCTCTCCTGAGACACAGCAAGTACCTTGCACCTATGAGCCTGTAAAGTTAAAAGCAAGTTAGTTATTTCCTAAATACAATGGGGGTACAGGCAGTGGGAAAGTACAGCCATTCCAAATGGAAGAAATTGGTCAAAACAAAGGGGGTACAGGCCCCATGCAAATAGAAAATCCAGTGCGGCAGTCAAATCTTAAAGCTCCAAAATGATATCCTTTGACTCCATGTGTCACATATAGGTCATGCTGACACAAGAGGTGGGTTCCCATGGTCTTGGGTAGCTCTGCTCCTGTGGCTCAGTAGTGACAGCCTCCCTCTTGGCTGTTTTCACAGGGTGGTGTCCACTGTCTGCAGCTTTTCCAGGTGCACAGTGCAAGTTGTCAGTGGATCTACCATTCTGGTGTCTGGAGGATGGTGACCCTCTGCTCTCAGCTCCACTAGACAATGCTCCAGTGAGGATTCTGTGTGGGGGATGCAACCCCACATTTTTCTTCTGCATTGCTCTAGTAAAGGTTCTCATGAGGGCTCCACCCATGCAGCAGGCTTCTCCCTGGGCATCCAGGCATTTCCATGAATTCCCTGAAATCTAGTCTGAGGTTCCCAAACCTCAGTTCTTGACTTCTGTGCACCTGCAGGCTCAACATCACGTGGAAGCTGCCAAGGCTTGGGGCTTGCACTCACTGAAGCCATAGCCTGATTTATACCTTGGCCCCTTTTAGCCATGGCTAGAGCTGCTGGGATGCAGGGCACCAAATCCCTAGCCTGAACACAGCAGGGGTGCTCTGAGCCCAGCTGATTATTTTTTCTTCCTAGGCCTCTGGGCCTGTGATGGGAGGGGCTGCCACAAAGGTCTCTGACATCCCCTGGAGACATTTTCCCCATATTCTTGGCAGTTAACATTTGGCTTCTCTTTACTTGTGCAAATTTCTATAGCTGGCTTGGATTTCTCCTCGGAAAATGGATTTTTCTTTCTATCACATCATCAGGCTGCAAATTTTCCAAACTTTCATGCTCTGTTTTCCTTTTAAAACTGAATGCTTTTAACAGCACCCAAGTCACATCTTGAATGCTTTGCTGCTTAAAAATTTCTTCCACTAGATACCCTAAATCATCTCCCTCAAGTTCAAAGTTCCACAGATCTCCAGGGCAGGGCAAAATGTCACCAGTCTCCTTGCTAAAACATAGCAATAGTCACCTTTACTCCAGTTCTGAACAAGTTCCTCGTCTCCATCTGAAACAGTCTCAACCTGATTTCAATGTCCACCTCATTATCAGCATTTTGGTCAAAGCAATTCAACAAGTCTCTAGGAAGTTCCAAACTTTCCCACATTTTTGTGTATTCTTGTAAGCCCTCCAAACTTTTCCAACCTCTGCCTGTTACCCAGTTCTAAAATTGCTCCCATATTTTTGGGTATCTTTACAGCAACACCCCACTCTGCTGGTACCAATGTACTGTATTAGTCCATTTTTAAGCTGTGACAAAGACATACCTGAGACTGGGTAATCTATCAAGAAAAAGAGGTTTAATGGACTAACAGTTACACATGGCTGGGGAGGCCTCACAATTGTGGCAGAAGGCAAAAGCACATCTTATGTTGCAGCAGGCAAGAGAGAGAATGAGAGCCAAGCCAAAAGGGTTTCCCCTTGTAAAACCATCAAATCTCATGAGACTTTTTTCAGTACTACGAGAACAGTATATGGGGGACTCCACCCCCATGATTCAATTATTTCCCACCAGGTCCCTTTCACAACACATGGAAATAATGGGAGCTACAATTCAAGATGAGATTTGGGTGGGGACATAGACAAACCATATGAACTATGTATACGTAAAATAACAAACATGCATGTTAACAAGATTTCGTTCAGCTATGTTAAAAAGAAACAAGTAGCAATGAATGAAAAATTAATGGTAAAATGAAATGTGCTAGAATTGCAACAAATCTGACGTTTCTGTGTTTATAGCAAGCTGCTATATGGTAAAGAGTTCATAAATGCTATTTATCCTAGAGGAAATAGAAAGAAGTGGGCAAGGATTGTCTTGGATGGGGATTGTTTTGCATGCTGGGAAATGCATGACTAAGGGGTCAGTCGGGGCTTCCTGCTGAACACCGCAGTTCCTACCCATTCATTGACTTCTGCCTACTTAACAGTAGGTCCCATCACCTTCCCAGCTGAGGATGCATGCTCTTCAGACAAGCCTTCAGACACACTAAGACTGCTGGAATATTCTTATTCATTTATTTATGACCTCAATAGTTATTTATTGCACACCTACTATGTGTCAGACACTGTTCTAATTGCTTAGCTTTTTCAGTGGAAAGTGAACAAAGTTCTTTTCTTTGAAAGACCTCTACTCCAGCTAAATGCAATAGATGGGGTCTATGATCCCAGCACTTTGGGAGGCCGAGGTGGGGGATCACTTAAGGCCAGGAAAAAAAAAATTGTTGGAATTTTATTCAAAAGATGAAGCATATTAGCTAAAAACAACAACAAAGACTTTCCTCTACCATTAACACACTGGTTGCCAACACTCTTATCTTCTCTTTCATAATTGTCTGTACCCTCTAACTCTACTACTTCACTTTCTACTCAGCACTCAACCCACTTCAATTTGGTTTCCAACCCCATCTTTTTGTAAAGTCACCACTGACCTCTGAGCCATGAAATCCAGTGGATATATTTTAGTCCTCTACTTGGCCACTTAGATGTGGGTCACTCCATTGACCCCCTTAGTTCTTGAAAATATGTTCTTTCAGCTTCTATTGCTCTTTTGGCCTAGTTGCTTATCATGTCTCTAATGACTACTTCTCTGTCTCTTTTTGCTGGCTCATCTTCATCATCCAGACATTAAATGTTGGAGTTCCTCAGCGAATAGTCACAGATTCCCCCCACCCTTTTTCTCTGTTGTTTATTTCATCTCCTTTCCTTATTATAAATTTTCTCCCTAAGCCATATCATTCATACTTATGACTTTATGATCTTTGTGCTAATGGAATCCTCACTTAGGTCTCTGAATTCTCTGAGGTTCAGACTTGGAAGTGTAATTGCCTACACAATATTAGACAAGGATATCTCAAAAATGCTTTAAAAGAACCTACAACATAATATGTCCAAACAAAATGAGTTATCCTCCTACACACAGGCATGCATGCATTTTGCACGTATCAAACTACAGAGTTCCACTTGAAGTTCCTACTTCAATTCAATTTTGTAAGTCAGAAAACAAAAAGTCATTTCAATATTTACACCTTCCCCTACCTCCCCATCGTATGTAGTCTGTCATTAGGTAGTGTAGACCTGACAGTCAGTCTGTCTTGAAGCTGTCTACTTATTTTTATCTTATTATCTATAATAGAGATAACACTGTTAAGTCCAGAGGCATCTTCAGAAATTCTTTATTGTTGATTAAAAATTTAACATCCCTTGGTCAAGTAAAAGAGGTTAGAAATAAATGCAGTGAGGATCAATATACTAAAAGAAAAAGTACCTTGAGGGGATGGAAAATTGATAAGAGGTGGCAACTAGCAGAGATTCAATAAAGCAGAAAGGGATTTGTCAAGATTTCACTTGCAGCAGATTGCATGTGAATCAACAGTATATATCTATTAATTTTTTAAATCAATAAAGGATCTATAAATAAGAATGGACTCATACTAATTCTTTATTTCATATAGCTCTCGATATATATTTACTGGGGACAAGTGTGTATGACATAAAATTTGCCATTTTAACTATATTTAAGTATATATTCAGTGGCGTTGATTACATGCACAGTATTGTGCAGCCATCACCACTACCTATTTCCACAACTTTTTCATTACGCTAAACAGAAACACCACCCATTAAGCAACAACTTCCTTTTAGTAAACTTTAATCTATTTTCTGTCTCTATGAATTTACCAATTCTAGATATCTCACGTAAGCGCAATCATGAACTATATGTCTTTTTGTGTCTGGCTTGTTTTGCTTGGCATGTTTCATTAATGTTGTTACATAAATCAGCATTTCATTGCTCTTTATAGCTAAATAATATTCCATCAATATGTATATGCTATATTTTTTAATCTATTCTTCAGTTTACGGGCACTTGTTTTGTTTCTGCCTTTTGGCTTTTGAGAATACTGCTGCTATGAATATTGGCATACAGGTATTCATTTAAATAATTGTGTTCAGTTACTTTCAGTATACATCAATGAGTGTCATTGCTGGGTTAAATGATAATTTTGTTTCACTTTTTGAGGAACCATCAAACTCTTTTCCACAGTTATTGCACATTATACATTTCCACCTACATAACAGGGTTTCCCTCATTGTTGATTTTTCAAGCATGGTATTAATTTAGTGTTTGACAATTTAGAAATCATAAAGAGTTTGTTGCAATGTGTTACCAGCATTCAAGAATTTAAAACTGAAGATTAAAAAGCGTTAGCACAAAGATCTGGAAAAGACTTTTAGTGTAGACAAGGCTATGGAATAATCTAACATTTATTTTCATTTAAAAAAAGATTACGTTTAAATAAAGCCCTTTCTTTTATACACGTGGATTATACTAATAATCTATATGAGTATTGCATGCAATTCAAATTGTTGTTAGGGGATCAGAAACATTACTGATTTAGCTACTTTTGTTTTGTTGTATTTTGTTTTGTTCAAGCTCCAAATAATCAAAAGTACTCATTTTGAGTTTACTGGCTAGATTAGTAATTTGTTTGTGGAAAAGATCAGAGTTAATTGCCTGCTCTAAAAATCAGTTTTTTAAAAAATCGACCTGTTTAAACTAGGTAAGATAATTGATCACGTGTAATGAATGATTAGTTATCTAGTTACACTTTTTTTCATTCAGTGCCAGAACGAAAGAAATAAATTTAGTTTATAACCCACTGTCATTATGATGTAAGAACAGAAATTATCTGTTTTCTAAAAAAAAAAAAAAAAAAAAAAAAGTTATATGGTTTCTATCTTTGTATAGAATTCGAATTAGAGAGATAGTATTGTAAGGCAGATAGAGGATGAATAAGATGATCTTTTAATTTCCCATTTTGCCTTGTGATTTCTTAATTATTCTGCTCTACTGACATACTGAGTCAATTTTATTGAGATACAGGAATTTTCATTCTTACTACAGTGTATATACTCACACTGCCATATGTGGAGAAGTCACTTGAATTATTATATTAGGAAACTAACAAAGACTTCAGTGTCTTATAAACATAGGAAGAATATCTTGTGATGCACATATATTTTCCAAGTCTATAAAAAACCTTTGCTCCTTGTTTTGATAAACTGTCAGCATATAAGATTCTAGAGATTATATAAATTGGGCAGCTCTGCTTTAGAAAAGCTTTTTTTTTTCTAATAGTATTTCTTAATTTCCCACAAATTATTATATCTAGCATAGCATTTACACTGATGTTCATGGTAAGATATAAATGTGTGTAGAACATTCTCTTAGGTAAATTTAAGAATCTTTTTCAAATAGCTGAAGTAAAAAAAGAACATAAAATTTTCCAGGTTCTCTAGCTGAAAAAAGAAAAGAAGTTCTGGAATTTTTTTCTTTTGTATTAATCCATCACAATATCAAGATTCTTCATCAGTAAGTCATGCTGAAGCCCTCAGAATCAAGGGTTCAGTTCATGGGTATTGAATCAGTAGTGCCTTAACCCTATGTGCATTTAGCATTAATATTATTCATACTTTAACATAATGTAATTATCTTACTGAAAAACTTCTAATAACTCCACAATAAATAGAGAATAAAGTACAAACACTTTTAGCTTTATTTTTTTTTCAGAATATTTGGACCTTGTTTCAACTCTTTTTTCAGCCTTGTATTTCACTATTACTCATCAAATACTCAGTGTATAAAAGAAACCATACAGTTTACTCTGCCTTACTCTCTACATGTTCCTCGTGTAATTCCAACCAAATAGATATGCCTAACTCTTTGATTCTACCTATAAAAGTCTTTCTTATTCTTCAAGTCAAATTTCAAGATCAAATGCCAGTATTTCCAGTAAACTTCTCTTGGTTCCCTGAATAAGAAATAATTTTCACCATATTGACACTATGAGAACTTTTGCCACTATTGGTGTGTTTTTTACATGTTATTTGGAATTAAAGTTAGGTTTTATGTGCTTTATGTTTTTTTATTTGTGAGCTCCGTGGGGACTAGGACCATGTATTCATCTTAGAACTTACCAAAACACCAAAAAAAAAATTGTCATGCAGGTAGGGAATGCTTAAAATAAATTTTATTATTTTAAAGTGAATCAATTTTACATTTTCAAGCATAGATTATAAAATGTCATTTTTAGGAAGAGTAAAATGTATTCTTTATTAAATAAAATAATTAACACATGGGTAAATCATGGAATCATGGACATCTTTTGAAAACAGCGTAGGTCAAGTATTGTCAGTGTTTTAGGACAGAAAATAACATGAAATGATGACTTTCTGAAAATAACTTTTTTGTTTTATTATCAAGTTATACATTTATTCTATAATAAGAAACAAACTCCACAAAAATAAAATTAGTTTTATTTCCAGTATCAGTGATAACTCCCATATGTACCAAGTTTCATTTTTAACCCCCAAAGTGGAACATAGTTTATGTATTTTTCTGTACATATATTTTTTGTGTTTTTTGTACATATCTGTACATGCATTTTTGTATTTAATGACTGTCATGACCTTTTTTTTATGTTGATAAATAGGCTTATCAAACTCATTTTTAATGAATGCCTAGAATTCCTTTCTTATTTTTGGACATTTCAAATATCCAAATTTTTTACTATATTTAAATTATTTTAGCTTCATCAATGTTATTTGATCATTTGCTCATCTTGGACTATTTTCTTGGGATTAATTTTTTTAATGCAGTTGTTCTTCCCAAGACATATGTGTATTATTAAAGCTATTGATATTCATTAATAACATGCCCTTCAAACTTTTTTATTGCCAATTTCTTTTGGCAACAGTAGTATTTTGACATGCCCAATAGTGACTGTGTTAACCACCCTATTTCTAACACAAGTTGCATTCTCTAAAGTATTCCTTAAAATTGGGACATGTTACAATTCTTACCTATTAGATACTAAAGTACCTAATAAAGAAAAAGCAGTTAGATTAAGGATATAATAACTTGGATTCTCTTTTACCGTAAATTTTCTGCATACATGTTTTGAAATTAGTTTTATTATGGCACACTAATGGCATGTAGTATATGGTGACTTAATATTGCAAATTCAGAAATGCTGACTGAATTAAAGAAGTTTTCTGGTTCTGAAGGTAACCTGCCTAGGTTCGAACTGTTGCCTGCCACTTACCATAGCATAATGTTGGGCAACATACCTAACAGCTCTTAGCCACCAATTCATTATTCACAAAATAGAAATAATGACAATACCTTCCTCGAAGGATGGTTGTGAAGGACAGATGCAATAATGCATATAAATTGCTCAGTGCCTTCCAACTAGAATGTCTTCACAAAATAATAGCTGTTATTAATTTTAACTATAATATTTCAAAAATATATGCTTAAAATACTGGCTCATTACTTGATAAATATGCTCAGTAGGTGGTTTTATTTGGGAATTAGTTATATTACATAAGGGGGAACATGCGATAAACGATATTAATTTTATCTGTACTTCAGTAACGCTTCATAAAATATGTATATAATGAACCTCTCTATCTCATGAACATTGAAATAATTTGGGGAAAAACACAGCTTTGTGTCATTTTAGAGTAGGTCAAATAAAAAGAGTATGTTGCTCGACATTACTACATCAATTAGACTTCATATGAATATTTAAAGGATTCTGGTAATAATTCATGTGGCAAGATTGAAAAACAGCCTTTTCAATAAAAGAAAAGTTTCCAGGTCAAATCTCTTAATGACATTCATAAATATTTTCTTGTCTTGAGTTAACATGAGATAACAGTCAGGGTTACAATTTTACCTATAACTAACTTAAAGAAATAAGACAGGTAAAAAGAAAAGAACTGCCTTTTATGACACAAATATAGAATTAAACTGTCAAGACTTGAAATTTTCAATATACTACATTTAGAGTAAGAATTTTTTAAATTCAAATAATTTTCTTTGAATGTGATAGAAAATGAATGTGTTGGCCAGAAAATTATGACAATTAATTGCAGAATGGCTGAATTTTAATGAAAGGCTCTAAGGAAAAAAGTGATGAAATGAATGTGCTGTTTGCCTTTAAATCATTTACAGTTGAATAATTTATGTTATCTTTAATTCATCCAGTTAAATTAACCAAGATGAATACAATATGAATAGAAGAGGTTTAAAATTGTCAGGCTTTTGCATTAAAATGTTTTCCAGTAACTGCTTTCTATTTTTTATTACTATTTTAATGGTTTCATATATTGCAATAGGAGTTTGAAGACTAACCTGGAGTACACAATGTAATGAGTTTCCAGGGTTATAAATATTTGACCTATGTCTTGAGACATTGAAAGAAAACCTTCTATGTAAATAGGTTATGTATTCACTCAAAAAAAACTAACCTAACTGGAAATTACTTATATTCCCCTAAACTTTCACCCACCATATTCTTTCCCTTTCTATGTGTAACAGCATTCTTCAGTTGTTTATGCCAAAAACTTTGGAGTCAGTCTCAACTTATTTTCTCTAAACCCTAGGTCTGTCAGGAAATCCCGCCAGAAGCTACCTATGAAATAAATTCAGCATACTTAGAACTGCCTACTGCTACCCTCTCTTACCTTAAACCAGCATCAAAATTGTATCTCTTGTTCTCACTCTGGATTGTTAAAATGATCTCTTAGTTCTCCCTGCTTTGGTGGTTGCTTTCTTTCACTTTCTTTTCAGTACAACCATCAGAATGAGCCTTTACAAATCAAAGTTAGAATGCATTCATCCTCTGAAAACTCCCAATGACTTTCCACCTTGCTCAGAGTAAATGCCAAAGGTCTTATAATAAACTTCACAGCAGTATACTGATCTAGACCCCCTGCTATTTCTCTGATTTTATCTCGTAGAATTCTTTCTTTTTCCCTCTACTCTCTCCTTAGACACACCAAGCGTGCCCTCACCTCAAGGCTATGGCAGCTCTGCATATGAATAACAGGCATATAATTTCTCATATTCCTCTCATTCTACTAATGACTCCACTATTGCTTTGATTCTTACCAAGAGAGCCCTGGAATCAAGCTCTAAATGCTAACAGATTGGCTGCCTCACTTAATGTACACAATAATTTGCAGTTTGTATAACATTCTACTAAGGTCCTATACCTGCAGTTGAAAACAAGACTGCCTTCTTGTAAGCTTCCTCAACACAAAGAATTAGATACTGAGTCAGAAGTAGGGTTTTGTCAATGTATAATTGACAAAAGAACAAGATAATGTAGGTAGGGTAGATCCAAGTCCTAGTTGAACTAAATGATTACTGTACATCTGAAATGGAAGCAAGACAAAGACCAATTATTCTAAGGGCAAACAGAAGGGGGCAGATGTCTTAAGGTGAATCCAAAACTAAAGGTCCATATGCAGGCCACAATCCAAGCAGAGGTATGACAGGATATGAGAGGAAATCTAATACTTATCATTGGTGAAGGTATTTATGAGGGGCCAGTTGATGCTAAGAAAGGGGCCTAGAGAAAGGAAATATGACAGCAATTATACCCACTTTGGGATACTGATATTGATAAAAAGAATTTCCTTGGGAGCAGAGCTAAACATCAGAAAACAGAGTTTTAGAAAAAGAAGGTCAAGAAGTACTACATTCAGTGAAACACTGAGTTATAGGACAATGAATATCATTAATAAGAGAACAGAATTTAATTCTGAGTGTCTGGGCAGCCAGCTCCAAGTTTGAATTAGTGAGAAATCACTATTCCCATTATTAATGTCCAGAGTGACCCAAAGTTTTTGGGAAAAACTCAAGTAGACTCAGCTGCAGTATTCCACACCACAGAATGCTCATAGGAAAAAAAAAAGAGTTTCATTTCAGGAATCAACTACAGGTTGCAATTTTCAATAGAATGGTCAAGAAAGACATTATTGAGGCCAGGCATGGTGGCTAGCACCTGTAATCCCAGCCCTTTGGTATGCTGAGGTGGGCAGATCACCTGAGGTCAGAATTTGAAGGCCAGACTGGCCAACATGATGAAACCCTGTCTCTAGTAAAAATACAAAAATTAGCCAGGTGTGGAGACACGTCTCGGTAATCCCAGCTTGGGAGGCTGAGACAGGAGAATTGCTTGAACCCAGCAGGTGGATACCATAGTTAGCTGAGACTGGGCCACTGCACTCCAGCCTGGGTGACAGAGCAAGACTCTGTCTCAAAAGAAAGAAAAAGAAAAAGAAAGACATTATTGAAAAAAGTGACATTAAAATAAAACTAAAAGCAGGATAAGGAGAGAGGGAGCCATGGAGATACCTGGGACCAGAGCATTCTAGCTACTGGGGACAAACTGCAAAGATCCTATCTTAAGAATTATAAGAAGGCTAGAGTAGGGGAGCAGAGTGAGGGGAAAGAGAAGCATGGAAAATAGGCTTGGAGTTGAGGCACACCCATGAGACCCTATACACAACCACAGTGAAGATGTTGTGTTTTATCCCGGTGAAAGAAAATGCAACAAGATGGTTTTGTAACAGAAGAATATATGATCTGTGTGCTGGTGATAGGCTTTTAAGCATGTCTTTTATTCCTGGACTAACCATTGCAAAATAGTTAGCTAAAAGTTGAAAGAGAAGTAAATGCAGCCTTCATTTTTTTTTTCTGTTTTCTTTTTTATGTACTAATAGGCTCTTACTATATGAGCTTCAATAATTTGTGCATAGTGTTTTATATACCTCTCCCAGACATACTATTATTATTTAACATTCTAATTCCTTCTCATTTTTAGCTTAGTCACCCTAAAACTAAATTAAATCACATCTATGGAGCTTTTGTATGTGCCAGACATTGTGCTGTTTGCTTTATATGTAGAATCTCATTTACACTTCCAACAACACATAGTAATTATCACCACCATTTTATTGATAGGGAAACAGTAAAGCAGAGAACTTAGGAATTCCAGAGCATGTGTCTTGGCCAAAGTTAACATCATGCTTGTTTTGTGGACCCGAGTGCCCTCTTCAGATATTTTCTTTAGGTTGCGTAATATTTCGTTACAAGAGAGGATGAACTAGATGTCTAATCGAGAAGACACAGTCTGCATTTTCAGTCTTTTGTTATAGCATGAGATATTGTCTGGGACATAGCATAGTCTAGTGATTCAACATATGTGCAAATGAATCAGAACACAGGGTTCCTATCCCAGCTCATCCATTTGCCAGCTGTGTGTCTCATTTTGGTTCTTTGTAAAATAACAGTACCTAAAGTAGGATCCAAGCCCTATTAGATTTTGAGATCACATTTTAAGAGCTAGAATACAAAATTAGGCACAAAAGTGAATATTCATGTGGAAAAAAGGAAACATAGCAAAATATGAATTCATGTGGAGGAAAGAAAACATAGCAAAATATGAACCAATTATAAACTTCAGAAAAAAGTAACGATATTGTTGTTTTATAAGTAACATGACTCTCTAGGTCTTTTTAAATTTTTTTATCCATTTTTTGGCTATATATTATTCAATTGCCTCTGCACATGACTTCAATTTGGTAATGTCATATCACACAACTAATTACATGGTAAAATTAATTTAGGTAATATCTCCAGTATAGTTCTCTTCAAGCCTTGCAGTGAAAGCTGCCCATCAAATTCGGAGAAGACTGTATAATTGAACTCTACTGTTTCACAAGCTAAGCTGCTGAAACATAGTAAACCAAGTCCCGGGAAGTTACCACACAACTCTCTTTCATGGCATACTTAACATCCCATTAACTATAGCGTGGTATGGAAATCCAGTTTGCCAAGCTCTGTCTTTCATAAAACCCAGAGTGATATTACTCTTGATTATAGTTTAAAGTAAGTGAGGGGGAGGAGATAGAGCTGGTAAAATTGTGTTATACTCACAGATAGCTAAGAAATTTCATGTGTCTCCATAAAGGAGTAATGTAAAATTTGTGCAAATAAGTTGCAAATCATAAGGAACTTATATAAGGAAACATATTTGTGATGATATAAACTCCTGAATACTTAACATTTTGATCACCTTGAACTGTAATGCTTAATATGCATTTTATGTTTTTCTGGACACTTGGAAATTTCAGGAGAATTTAATTTAAAAAAGATTGTCAACTTGCAGTAGAAAATCAGATAATTTTACATTGATAAGTGGATCCTTGTTATCGTCTTGGTTTGAGGAAATCCAGTTTTAAACAGCTCTGGTTTACCAGCTATCTCTACCTGTAAGCCACTAGTTGGTTTTTTGTTTGTTTGATTTTAGCTTTTAATATTAGTGTGTATTTTCCCATAACTTAATTACCAAATTAATTACCAAAAAAAGTCCATTCTTTACTAAGTGTCACAGGTAGTATGGAGTAAAGATAGTCATTCTACCTAAACAGCCTTTGGGTAGATTAAGTGCAGTAACCAGAAGGTAGAAGTATAGAAGATGTGCTTTGAAAATGCATGTTATAAGACTTCAGTCACAGTGACATGACGAAGGATTGTTGGAAAATAATATTTGAAGTCAAACTCTCCTGAAAGCCCAGGCATGAGGCAAGTCTTTCTGGACAAAAGTTTCCAGCGGACCACACTCTTGACAGAGCATGATGAGCAAGATCAGTTTTTAAGCCTCCAAGCCAATCAAGAAATTACCTTGAAATGTGCACAGTGTATTTTTAGTAAAGCCAGTCTCTGTAGACACTCAATATATATTTGTTTAATTTAATTAAATTTGAATTAAATTTAGTAAGACTGGTTGCCTAATATAAAATATGAAAAGGCTTATTGAATTTCAAAATTATTTTTATGGCTATTTTAAAGCAATTACTAACTTTGATAACAAAAGTGTGAACAGGACCATAATTCATTATTAGGCTGGCACTTCTTACAGTGGGCATTTGTCAATAACTTTTCTGGCCATGATATGGAATGATCTTTGGAATACACTTGAGTAATACATATAAAAACAGTTTGAAAAAACAAAAGCCATCTACATTATTTTCCAATGATCTATTTGTCAAACTATGTTGATTCAAAAGCACAACTGAACCAAAATATGCCATCACTCCTAAGATGGAAAAAGCAATCCCATCATTATTATGTACTGTGGGAATACATATGCATGGAAGTAAAACCCTAGTTTTTGTGTAAGTTTGATAAACAGCCTTTGAAGCTGCTAATAATTAATTTGATAGTTGTTAAAAAAAAAATCAATACCAAAAGAACAAAGCCAACCTCTGTAAGCTGTGGGACTCCGTACATAGGCCACTAAAAGCACCAAATAATCAGGACAATTTAAGTTATTCTTACATAATTGTCAATAAAGAAAGTCATTTTGTTCTGAGTTCAAGGGTTTAGAAAAACAGAGCATTGCCAACCCAAGAAAATTTGAAACACAATGAGAATAAGAAATTTATATGCAAAAGTGTCTGGCTTGAATAAAAAAGTACGTCTAAAAGCTACCACAGTCCCTAATGTCCTAACCTCTCAAAGAATTAGTTCATGGATTTACTTACTGTCAAGGATTGAAACCTACCTAGACATTATTTAGGTAGCAGCAAATAAACACAAAAAGTGTATTTGTTGGCTACTAAGGAATGAAATTTACCTATGATAGTTAGTCAGGGTTTTCAGTTCCTATTTCTATGTGAGAAGAAAAGATAACATTTTCTTTACTGTAAAGATTAGAATGGTAGCAACCTGAAAAGAGGGGAAAAAGAGGAAAGAAAAATAAGGAAGAAGGTCTCTGTGGACTCTTCTTCAACTGAGTGTGTTCATGCTCTGTCCTGGTTCCTTCAATGCAGGTGCCCTCTGTTGGTACCTGGCTGTCTTTGGAGAATACGAACCAAGTGCTAATGTGGTTTTGGAAGGTTTGCATTGTTGAGAGTTTCCAAAATATAATACCTCTGTTTAAAAAAAAAAAAAAAAAAAAAAAAAAAAACCAAGGCCATTGAACACAGTTTCATGCCTGGCTTCTATAACTGAAATACTCTGAAAAAATTCAAATCTATTTTTTGTGAATAACTAAACTGAATAATATGTCACCAAAGTCTTCTCATAACTTACTCTAAAATTTTGTAGTATTCACTCACATACAAATAATGAATTATGATGATCAGCTAGCTGGCAAAGATGTGTTTTAGCGATCCTGCTGTCCTTCGTGGCGTTGCCATTTACCCAGGAGAGAAAATCTTCAGGAATTGCAGCTTTTTTGAACTGCCAATTTAGCTAATTTTTATTTATTTTTCAAACTTTACTTTTATCATCCAATTGAGAGATGAGCAGCAGATGGCTTCTGCCTCCAGCTCAGCTGCCCTGCTATAAACTAAATTGGAAAACATGGTAGTACCTTGGTTCTCTCTTATTCCTAAATCTCTGCTGTCAAATCAGGAAACATCTACTGGAAATCTCAGAGTGTTTCCTTTAAAGACTTGGTCTCTTAACACTTTCCTACTCTCGTTTTAGCAACTTGTCTGGTCAGATAATAAAGAAAATTTTTGGAGCAAATTATTTTAATTGTGAATGGCAGACATATCAATTACTTTGAAAATGTTGATTTCATATTGACCAAAAATGTTCAAATACTAAACAAAAATAATTTTAAATATTCTTTTCCAAAGAGGGAGGTCAAGTTTCATTCAAATAAGGTTTGAGTTGACGTTTTGCTTGATAGAATGTTACCTGGCACTGACCGAAAAAAAGTCACTTTTGTATTTAAAGAACATGTAAACTAATATTTTATTTCACTTTGCTATTGTGGTTAAATTCAGATTTGAGACTATTTTGAATCACTTCCTAGCCAAAAGCAATATCAAATGATGATGTGTACTATTAAATAGAAAGCACAGAATTCTAGACATTTTACCTCAGTATTTGCTTAATTGTGACAAATTAATTTTTATTCACCAAATGCTTGTGACATTTCTTTTTTTCATTCTCCCTTTTCTCAAGCTACTGCTGAAAATGGAGACTGTTGCTTTCACTTAATAATACTTTGGCTAAGTATAAATGTGATAGTATATGTATTGTGCCTAGAATTCTAACTGTGCACCTTCTTTAATTCATTTATAAGATTTTTAGGCTAATATGCGCTTTGAATGCAAACACATTTTCTTCAGTAATATATTTGTATAGTCTAATTAAAAATAAAAATATAGAGACCTTAGTAAATACTAATAATGGAGGTCAAAGGACACATAGTGAAGTGCAGTTGAGAAATGATGTGCTATATCACAAAAACAAGAGAATGAATTGAAAATTGTAATTAAGATTTATTCCATTTTGTTAAGATTAAAAATGAGCAGTTAAATAATTCTTTCTCTGAGAGAAGAGTGCATGGTATAGCAGTTGAAGGTATCTGTTGTATCTTAAAATCTACTTGAAATGTTTGAGTTAATTATTGTCTAAATTGACAGATGATTGCTTTCAAGCTAACAAAATACTTCTGTTAGCATAGCTAAAGAATATATGTTAAAGAATATATGCTCTTTGTAAGTTTTGATTGAGTAGGTAAGATGATACAGATACATGAATTAGAAAACAAATCAACTAGAATTACAAACAAATCTACGTAATTCTGTTGTGAGATCTTTTTACTTGCAATCCTCTGCAAAACAAGCTGTGCACCATGTAGTCAATATTCTTGTAATAAACAATTAAAGGAGCTTTTCACATTGAGAAATTCATGTGTACTTTTAAAAAAACCATCTCAATAAATACCTGTAAGTGAAGCCAACATGATTTTCTTAAGGTTTTTTATACTAAAAAATATAGTTTCAAATACTATATTAAGCACATTTAGTGCTAAGATGTAGCACTAAAATGAGTTGAGCATGGTGGCTCACACCTGTAATCCCAGCACTTTAAGGCCGAGGTGGACTGATCACTTGAGGTCAGGAGTTTGAGACCAGCCTGGCCAACATGGTGAAACCCTATGTCTACTAAAAATACAAACATTAGCAGGGTGTCATGGTAGGTGCCTGTAATCCTAGCTACTCAAGAGGCTGGGGCAGGAGAATCAGTTGAACCCGGGAGGTGGAGATTGCAGTGAGCCAAGATTGTGCCACTGCACTCCAGCCTGGGCAACAAAAGTAAAACTCTGTCTCAAAAAAAAAAAAAAGAAGAAGAAGAAGAAATAGCACTAAAATGAACATAAAATGTATACTTGTGTTTTAGAAAAATTTTTACAAAGACTGAAATTTAAATATACACTCAATTTTTAAATTTTTTATAATTTTCAGAATAATGGGTTCATTTGTAAAACAAAATTAAGTTTTTAGGCATAAAGGATTAATTGAAAAAATCAGTCATGCAAGGAATATCTCTTATATGTAGAATGAGTATTAATTTCCAAATGATATTTTAAAGAAATCTCTTATAATAGTACCCTTTAAATCACTAAAAATTAACCTAACACAGAGTCACATGTCTGTCATTTTGTATTAATGCTCCATCTACATTTATGTGTATAAAATTTTTAACTTCAGTTGAAAATCTCTTCATATAAAAGGCTCAAACTTTCCTTTGAAATGAAACAGGCCCAATGAATATTCATTGATTTCATTGTAACATTAATGGGAGACCAAGTCATAGCTTGAGCAGAAGAGAAAGTTAAGTAATATCAACCGCTTTGTTTTTCATTGTAGAATACTCATCCAAATGCCATTTTCCTGCCAGTAAGTGTTCTGTGGAGCAGTGTTTTAAATTCTCATAATACCACTTATTATTAAAACCTCATCACAATTTAAAGGATAATAACAGAAGACTAAGCCACCACAAATGTCCAAAACATCTTTTAAGTTAGTCATGTGACCTCTGAATATATTAATATCTTAACCTCAAATTATGGATTATGTCAAAAACTAGGAAGGATATTTCTCTTACATACCTTTTATTTGCTGTATATTTATTATTCATTTGCTAAATATTTTGGCAGTTAATTATTTCTTATTTATTTTATATTTAAAGTAAGGTACTAAAAACGTCTACTTCCAGAGTACAGGAAGCACTAGGCTTGAGTTAGAAGTGGTAGGTTGAATAACTCTGATGATTTGTAGCTTTGCCATTAGTTTATTATGAGGATCATTTTGGAAAGCTTTTTGGTCTTTGCCTCTATAATAAATTAGTAACAAAATTATATTATAAGGATTTGTGTTGTTGTTGCTTCTTATCTTTATTTTTGTTTGAAGTAATTGTTTTCTATATTTCATTTGCTGCAGAAAGTTTTGGGTTTATTGTGTTTCCTCATAATTATATTATTTTATTTTATTTTACTCCTGTGTGTGTGTGTGTACATGGAGATGAGGGTCTTGCTTTGTTGCCTAGGCTGGTCTTGAACTCCTAGCTTCAAGCAATCCTCCCAACTTGGCCTCCCAAAGTGCTGGGATTACAGGCATGAGACAACATAACTGTATAATTTTAATATTACAAGGACTACTCTTAAAAATAAATTAGGGCCAGTGTGGTGGCTCACACCTGTAATCCTAGCAATTTGAGAGGCCAAGGTGGGAGGATAACTTGAGCCCAGGAGTTCAACACCAGCCTGGGCAACATAGTGAGATCTTGCCTCTACAAAAAAACTAACATTGAAAAAATTAGCCAGGCATCGTGGCATGCACCTGTAGTCCCAGCTACTTGGGAGGCTGAGTTGGGAGGATCGCTTGAGCCAGGGAGATTGAGGCTGCAGTGAGCTGAGATCACCCCGCTGCACTCGAGCCTGGGGAACAGAGCAAGACGCTATCTCAGAAAAATGAAAAACAAGTAAAACTAGAATAATGCATGATCTTATTTGCCATTAAAAAGCACACCTTTAGAATTTATTTTCAAGGCAAGAAAGACAATCATATTTTTCTTCACTGGATTCCATGATGTGGTTATTTCAAAACTTCCTTATGGATTCACTACCATGCTGCATTCATGAGATAATCATACACTGGAAAGCCTCCAGAGGACAGCAACATGCTAGAAAGGCCTATTTCCCTCCATGTCTATCCTTCATTGGGATCAATTTTTACATCTTCTACTTATATGTGCAAAATTATTCACTGTCTTTAATAAATATGGTGCTGAAAGAAATGGAATTATATTCCTCCTTAAACCACTATTTAAAATTTATCACATATCTTTTAAGGTTTTGGCTCAGTGGCCAAACAAGCAGCAAGTTCTGAGCCGAAACAGTAAACTACATTACATGGGCAAGTCATCTCTAGGACTTGAGTGGTAAAATGTTGTCAGACCAGAAACTGAGCCTCAAAGCATGGATTTCTCTGTGGCTTCAACTCTTTTCTCTTACCCAAGTTGCCTTCCAAGCTTTAAATCTGTAGAATCTAAAAGAACAAGCCTAATAGGACTCTCCAGTCTACACAGAAAGGAAAGCTGGCTGTGGATGACTAAGAACCACATGGCAAAAAGAAAAAAAATTAGATGAATAAGAAAACAATAGCAAACTTACTTTGGACATAATAAAGGCAAGAAAGGAATCACTGAGGAAGATAATTTAACATGGTTGATCATTTGTGGTTTTAGGGAACCATGTACATTTGGGGAAACCCTGATGTCTAAATTTAGCTTCTTGTGATCAGATATTGTACTTGCATGCATGCGAAAACTCTTACTCAAGTGGATTTACCAATTGAGGCTTTAGGATATAAAGAGTATCATAGACTCAGTTTTGAAATGAACATAAGCAGTTAATCAGGTAAAACTAATATATTGACTCATCTTATTTTTAAAGACAGTCATTTTATTTTGGAAAGTCATTAGGTTTTAGAGGAAAATACATCCATTTCTATTGCTAGTGGGATGCTGGAATATAAATTCTTCAAAAAACCCTTTGTTTAAAGCCAAGTAAAAAATAACAGTAACTATGAAATTTAATTATTGGCAGCTTAATTTCTACCTCTGCAATATATACATTAACTATTGCCAACTGATGTCAACACAAATTGTAAGCATGCAAGAAAAACTAATTGTTCTATATTATTTTACAGTTATCATTGATTATCATGCTCTTTGCAAAATAAGACAAAAATAGAAAGTGTAATAATTCTTAAGGTGAATTTAACAGTTACTAGAGGAGAGGAAGCATGTTTCCAAATACTTTCTTAATCAAACACTAAAATGACAAGTTTCATAAAACCCTTTAAAGGGTTTCAAATGAGTATAAATAAAATTCTACTAAATTTTCAAACATGATGTCTAATCTCATATAGACTGGTTTAAGAAGAGACTTTTCTCATCAAGTTTGAAAATGTTTGTTTGGTTCTATCACAGGGCATCCTCTTCAGCCACAGAGAGCTTAAAGATTGAGTAAAAATTGAGGTGCACAGATTGACCAAACACACACACACATACACACACACACACACACTCTCTCTCTCTCTCTCTCTCTCTCTCTCTCTCTCTCTCTCTCTGCTAAGAATATTCTGGCCTCTGGCATCTGATAGAATATATTCTACCTGTGACCTCAGGTAGAATTTTATTATGAGTATTCAGATACCACTTGAAATGTGTTTGGGTCAGTGCCTTTGAAACCTAGCTGTATGTACATCACATGGAATACAAGTAGGTTGAGAGGCTGCATCACACATCAAAATAAGAACAAAAGAAGAGAAACATAAGGAACATCATAATAAAAGTTGTATAGCATGAAACTTTTATCTGTGTTGTGAGCCCCAATTATGTTCAACCCTCTCACTCTAAGCTGACAAACTCAAAGACTTCAATCAAAATGAATTATCTCAACATTTCTCCTTTTCAAACATTTATTTAAATAAAGTGAATAAGCTTCATTCAAACCAAATTAATAATAAGTACATCCAAAAGTAAGCACATTAAAATGTGACAATGTAGAGAATTATCATAACTTAACTGCTAATACTGTGAGTCTAAAAACAACTCAGAGGCATGAAAAAACACAACAAAAACCTAGTCCTGGCCATAGCAACATGAATTCATGTGTCTCCAAGACCAGCCTCAACTTATATGAAAACCCAAGTTTCTTTTCTTTTCTCTTCGTTCTGTTTTTCTTTTGATTTCTAGTCTTTTCTTCGAATTGGTCTTTTTCCCTTTTCTTTCTTTTCCTTTTTTTTTTTTTTTTTAAAGAAATGTATTTCTTTTAACTTTGGAGCTCTCCAGGTTTAAATGTAATCACAAAGGCTTTTACCTTGGGTTTCAACCCTAAAATCACAGCAGTGGATCTAGAAGTGGCAAATTGGGCCTAGGTCTACTCATTATCAGACGATACAATTTTCTGTGGAGATTCATGGTGCAGTCTCTTTTGTCTGGTTCTCAGAATTCAGCAGCTTCAAAGAAAGAGAACATAAGTATCTTTATATAAATAAATATATATTTTTTTAAATTTCTGGGGTACATGTGCAGATTGTGCAGGTTTGTTACATAGGTATACACATGCCATGGTGGTGGTTTGCTGCAACCGTTGCCCCATCATCTACATTAGGTATTTCTCCTAATGCTATCCCTCCCCAATCCCCCCACCCCTGCCATTCTTCCCCTAGCCCCTCAACCCCATGCCCAGGCCCCAGTGTGTGATGTTCCCCTCCCTGTGTTCGTGTGTTCTTATTGTTCAACACCCACTATGAGTGAGAACATGTGGTGTTTGGTTTTCTGTTCTTGTGTCAGTTTGCTGGGAATGATGGTTTCCAGTTTCATCCATGTCTTTGCAAAGGACATGAACTCATCCTTTTTTATGGCTGCATAGTATTCCATGATGTATATGTGCCACATTTTCTTTATCCAGTCTATCATTGATGGGCATTTGGGTCGGTTCCAAGTCTTCGCTATTGTGATAAACATATATGTGCATGTGTCTTTACAACATAATGATTTATAATCCTTTGGATATATACCCAGTAATGGGATTGCTGGGTCAAATGGTATTTCTATTTCTAGATCCTTGAGGAATCACCACACTGTCTTCTAAAACGGTTGAATTAATTTACACTCCCACCAACAATGTAAAAGCATTCCTATTTCTCCACATCCTCTCCAGCATCTGTTGTCTCCTGATTTTTTAATGATTGCCATTCTAACTGGCATGAAGTAGTATATCAATGTGGTTTTGATTTGCATTTATCTAATGACCAGTGATAATGAACTTTTTTTGTGTCTGTTGGTTGCATAAATATCTTGTTTTGAAAAGTATCTGTTCATATCCTTTGCCTACTTTTTGACGGGGTTGTTTGTTTTTTTCTTGTAAATTTGTTTAAGTTCTCTGTAGATTCTGGATATTAGCCCTTTGTCTGATGGGTTGATTGCAAAAATTTTTTTCCCATTCTGTTGGTTGTTGGTTCACTCTATGGATAGTTTCCTTTGCTGGGCAGATGCTCTTAAGTTTAATTAGATTCCATTTGTCTCTTTTGGCTTTTGTTGCCATTGCTTTCTTGTGTTTTAGTCATGAAGTCCTTGCCCATGCCTATGTCCTAAATGATAATGCCTAGGTTTTTTTCTAGAGCTTTTATGGTGTTAGGCCTCATGTTTACATCTTTAATCCATCTGGAGTTAATTTTTGTATAAGGTGTAAGGAAGGGATCCAGTTTCAGCTTTCTGCATAGAGCTAGCCAGTTTTCCCTATACCATTTATTAAATAGGGAGTCCTTTCCCCATTGCTTGTTTTTGTCAGGTTTTGTTTAGATGGTTGTAGTTGTGTGGTATTCTTTCTGGGGCCTCTGTTCTATTCCATTGCTCTGTATCTCTGTTTTGGTACCAGTACCATGCTGTTTTGATTACAGTAGCCTTGTAGTACAGTTTGAAGTCAGGTAGCATGATGCCTCTGGCTTTTTTTTTTTTTTTTTTTTTTTGGCTTATGATTGCCTTGGCTATGCAGGCTCTTTTCTGGTTCCAAATGAAGTTTAAGATGTTTTTTTCCAGTTCTGTGAAGAAAGTCATTGGTAGCTTGATGGGGATAGCATTGAATCTGTAAATTAACTTGGGAAGTATGGCCATTTTGAGTTCTGTTCTGTTCATGAAATTGGTTTCATTTATTTTTTTAATGTGCAACCTTTGCCAGATTCAGGTCAGTATTATGCTATCCTCATAATAGATTGGTAGACAAACTTATCTCTATTATCTGGACCAATTTAGACAGAATCAAAGTTTTATTTTCTTTGAAAGTTCTGGGGAGAACTTTGTTTTTTAGATGGAGTCTCCCTGTTACTCAGGCTGGAGTGTAGTGGTGCGATCTTGGCTCACTACAACCTCCACCTCCTAGGTTCTAATGATTCTCCTGCCTCAGCCTCCCTGAGTAGCTGGGACTATAGCTGAATGCCATCATGCCCAGTTAATTTTTTTTTTTTTTTTTTGCGTTTTTAGTAAAGACAAGGTTTCATGTTGGCCAGGCTGGTCTTGAATTCTTTACCTCGGGTGATCTACCCACCTCAGCCTCCCAACTGGGGAGAAATTTTATAACAGTCAGAGCCTAGAGCTTGCTTGAGGGGCACCTATCTTTCTCAATTTTCAAATGTCTAGATTCTTTAGCACAGAAACTTGAGGGTTTCTATTTGTTGTCAATTATGGTTAGGTAGTTTGTATCATTCTAGAAAATAGTAATTTTAAATCATTATGCAGATTTATTTCATAATGCTGGTAAATTGAATAGGATTTTTTCCTTGAATTATACCCATATTTTAAAAAAAATTTATAAATTTTAACTTTTTTTCCTTTGGTTGGTTTTACTGAGGTTCATTTACTCTTGCATTTTTATTATTGTGTTGATTTTTCTCATACAAAAACATAGCTTTTTATTTATTACTTTAAAAATCATTAATTCCTCATTTCTGCTTTACCAGTTCTTTCATTCTGCTTTCCTTTTGCTTATTTAGTTATATTTTTTCTAAAGTTTGGAACTGGTTACTCAATTCATGTATCTTTATTCTGTTTTTAAATTAGGTGTTTCAATCCATGTATTATTTTTTGAGTCTTGCTTTACTAATATGCTTTAAATATAGTTACAGACTTTTAAAATTATTTTATATGCTCAATGTTTTGTAAAATTTTGGCAGTACTTCGAGCAATACTTGAGATTTTGAATGTCTTATTATTTTTGTACATTTAGTATTTATTATAGTTTATAACATGAATTTTGATGCTTTCATTTTCTATGCCTGTTTATGACATATTTTTGCTTATTTTACATATTTCAAAAAAATTGTAAATTGGTCTTTACAGTATTTACTGCTATTTAATGTGAAATAAACCTTCTTTGGTGATGGAGCCATGGTTCTCATTTCAAATTTTGGAGGGCTCATCTGTATATAAGATATTCCTAACATTTGTTTTGAGCATTTTGAGAGATTCTTTTTCCTTTATTAAGTGAATGCTTTTCCTTCTTGAAAGGACAAAAAAAGTTTCTACTTACATGTATATTTTTTCACATTTCCTCTTTTTTTGTGCCTTTAAAAAACTGTTCACTCTTTTTTCTGTTTAATTCATATGTATGTTTTCTTTTTATAACATGAAATTTTATAGTCTACTTTCTTCAAATGGTTACTTTTTAACTGTTTATTGGTAAAGTTTCAAAACCTTTAAAGATTTAAACCATTATTAGCAAAAAAACTTTAAACCATTATTAGCAAAATAAATAAGTAAATAAAGAAAGAAATAAATAAAACCCAAAATATAGTCTCAACATGTCAATACAAATTGTTATATATTTTTATAGGTATAATTCTTAGTATTTATATTAAATGTGAGAAAAAAAACAAATTTCTTCTCTCTTATTCCAGATACAAACAACTAAGATAGAAATGTAATATATTATTTTTATATTCTTGGAAAACATTTTACATATGGCCTAGTGCATGGAGAATATTAGTTCTTGATATAGTCATTTTAGACATTAACTATTGACTTCACATTTTAGAATACTGTGCATTCTTTCATTTCCTTCCAGATTTCTTCTCTTGCCTTCATCATTAGTTTATGTTATTTTTAGCTTTTCTGATAGTGACATTTACACCTTTAAGAAAATACTTATACCTCTTCTACTCCATTTATTAATTTCAAATAGTTTCTATTGAACTCTTACTCCCTATTTTCAACACTGGAGTAATCAGATAAGAGTAGAGCTTTGCTAGCTGATCTCTACTTAATTGACTTGTTTTAAGCATTGCTTGTTTGTTCTCTCTAAAACATAACTGATGAATGTCCACCATGTGTGAAAAACTAATTTCTAATTGAGCCTTATGTATCTTGCTCTGGCACACTGTATTTTCCAATGATGGATTAAATAATATCTTTCATTCCACATGCTCTTTTACAGTGGACCTTGCCAACCTGCTGTCTTTGCCCTCTCTACTTGAATTTGGCAAACTAAGTATGTTGTTCTTAACCAAGAAAATGCAATTAATAATGTTGGGTAGCTTATAAGGCCAGTTTAGAAAAGGCCATGCAGCTTCAGCTTGTCTTAAAACATTGTCTTTGGGACAGCTGCCATGTAAGAAGCAAGACCACCATGCTGGAGAGGCCAAATGTAAATCCATGCATGATATTTATGCAACCTTTTCTCTACTTTTATTTTGGAAGTCTTCCCCTACCCACAAACTTTTTTTTTTCAAGTAGCTCATGGCTTATATTCCTCTGTGGTTTTGGAAATTTTTATTAATGTATTACAGCTATGCCTTAAAACTCTTAGTTTTATAGGTGTCTTATTTTCTTTCATGTCATGTTTCAATTAAAAAATATATTAGTTATAATATTCAGTAAGTATATATACACTGTATAAACTTTTTCTTGTATGCTGCTCATCTGCTTTTGATTTGCGATTTTTCTTCTAATTTTACATAGAAATTTCTAACTTACTCTTTCTATTTGAATAGATGTAGTTCTGGGATCAGATAATTTATTCTTCTATAAATAATGTAAGTTATGCCTGGAGAGTGAGCAGTTATGACAGGCAGCTTGAGCTTCCTTCTGCGGCCTATGGAAACTTCTCATCAACACTTCTTTGCCCTTTTGACTTGATTTTCCTTCCTGTAAGTTGAAAGTCCCAGTGACTCAGAATAAACTTTGCAGATTTTTTTTCTTGTCTCTCTCTTCATGTAGCTGTCTTTTTAGATGACAAAAAATTGGCAAATGCAGAGCTTCTTGTGACTCAGAATATTTCTCTTTTCTGACACAAAGGTAACCTGCTGGGAAGGTTGGATATCATTGCTTATTTCCAAAGTCAGTGTTACCTTTTGCCATGCCATGGTGTTAAACTGGGTTCAGGGAGATTTTTAGAGATAGCCCGTGCTCTTCACTTATGTAATGTAGGAAGAAGGGAGACAATGAGTGTCCACTTGGTGACATAATGACAACATACCTGGAAATTCTGTAGTATGACACTCAGTATTATAGAGATGTCTCCAGCTTTTCTGTGACCCCACCTATGAAGTTGTTTCTACATCTAATATTTCATTTGCATCTTTTTTATAAAAACTGAATTTTGTCATTAGCCTGTTCAGCTTGTCTTATTAATTCCAACATCCAAGCAAAATCATTTTTGGCAGTGCCATATTGAATAGCCTCACTTACTTTAGAAAAATCTTTTCCCTGAAATTTTGTCTAGATGAATATATACAGGTTCTTGATGTGCAAGTTTGAAATTTAAAACTTTACTATCTTTGGCAGTTATTCTTTCTAGTTTTGACTTGTCATTTTATTTAATTTGATGTTTCAGTGAATTTTTTTTTCTATTTTGTTGATTTTGGACGGGAGTTTAGGAAGAAAATGAAATTATAATTGCTGAAGTTTCAGAGAATTCATTGTAAAGCCAACCCAGATTTTCATTTCAAAGAAAATCTTTCTGGCAATTGATTATTAGAGGTAAAAGAAGAGGAAAATGAAGGCTGAAGACAAATCCAAAGTCTTTTAATTATAGGAAGTATGAACTAATATACTGGCATTAGTGTTAAAAAAATTATTTGAGTCTTGTTAAAGAAGAAGGACTGGGAGAATTTCATGATGCTTTCAAGCTAGGCTGAGGAAGAACAGAATCAAGCACAAGAGTCTTGATTTAGGACACAAGTTTAATTTTCTGCTATTTTCTAAATTAAAGAAATCAGAGGAAGTTGAGTTTGTTCTAATAGATGATGAGTACATTGTTAAACAGGTGATCTTTCAAAGTTTTTGGAACATCAAATAGTTGATTTTTACCTCTAGAGTATGTCAATGCCTGGAGACATTTTTATTTGTCATAACTGGGGGTGGTGAGTGCTAGTGGCCTCAGGTAGGTAGGGACCAGAGAAGATGCTAAAATTATTAAAATGTGCAGGATATCCCCTCTACAAAGGATTATCTGGTCCCAAGTGTCAATAATGTTAATGTTAAAAAGTCATACTCTAGACTAGAAGCAGTGGCTCATACCTATAATCCCAGCACTTCAGGAAGCCAAGGAGGGTGGATTACCTGAGGTCAGGAGTTCAAGATCAGCCTGGCCAACATGGTGAAACCCCATATCTACTAAAAATACACAAATTAGCCAAACATGTGGCTCATACCTGTAGTTCCAGCTACTCAGGAGGCTGATGAATGAGAATTGCTTGAACCCAGGAGGTGGAGTTTGCAGTGAGCTGAGATTACACCACTGGACTCTAGCCTAGGCAACAGAGTGTGACTCAATCTCAAAAAAAAAAAAAAAGTCATGTTTTAAGTGAAGATGTCCAATATGCAGTTTGATATTCAGGTCTGGAATTCAAAAGGGAGATTGTTAGAGCCACATCTTGGGAAGAGACCTCTAGTTGACCCCAAGTTCTTCCTATTGAACACACAGTGCTACTACATTTTTCAGCTTCCCTTCTGTTAGGTGAGCCTTTGTGACTCACTTCTAACTAATGGAATTCAAAAATAATGATACACATGACTTCCATGACTAGTGTATTAAAAAGGTTCCATTTGCAGTCCTCTATGTCTTTTCCTTTTTATTTGCCTATACAAATGAGAACAATGAACCTAGAAGCCATGCAAAGATGGTGCATCCACAATACAAAATTTTCCTAATTACAAATCAGTACTTGGAAGAGAGAACTACCTGCTCATTGAGAACACTTGTTTTGGATCACTTGTAAGTAACAAAAAAACTGCTATTTTGAGAATTAGAGAGTTTGTGGGTTATATTTGTTGTCTACTTCTGTGTAACAAATAATCCCACAATTTAGTAACTTAACAAACATTATCTCACACAGTTTCTGAGAGTCAGGAATCTGTTGCAGCTTAGCTGAGTGGTGCTGGCTCTGCATCTCTTGTAAAGCTGCAGTCAGGTTGTCAGCTGGGGCTGCAGTCATTTTAAGGCTCAACTGGAGCTAGATAATCTGCTTCGAAGCTCACTCACAGGGTTGTTGGCAGGCCTCAGTGTCTCACTGGCTATTTGCCGGGGCCTCTGTTCCTTGCCGCATGGGTCTCTCCATAGGCTGCCTGAACAGCCTCCTTAGATGGCAGCTGACTTCCAACACAGCTGGTAGTAGAGAGAAGGGAGAGGAACTAAAAAAGATAAGGAGAGGGAGAGACTAAAGATGGGGGCAAGGAAGCCACGGTCTTTTATAATCTGATCTCAGAGACAGCATATCATCACTGTGCTATTGGTCACACAGAAGAAAAAAGTGCAATGTGAGAGCTACTCAAGAGTGTGAATAACACAATATAAGGCTTTTGTGAGTTATCTCAGTTTTTGGTTTTTTTTTTGAGATGGAGTCTCCCTCTGTCGCCCTCAGGCTGGAGTGCAGTGGCACGATCTCAGCTCACTGCAACCTCCGCCTCTCGGGTTCAAGCTATCCCCCTGTATGTATCACCCTCTAGAGTAGCTGGGATTACAGGCATGAGCCACCACACCTGGCTAATTTTTGTATTTTTGGTAGAGACAGAGTTTCACCATGTTGGCCAGGCTGGTTTCAAACTCCTGACCTCAAGTGATCTGCCCACTTTGGTATCCCAAAGTGCTGGGATTACAGGCGTGAGCCACCACACCTGGCCTCGCTTCAGATTCTAAACATTGGCTATCACAGAAGTTAATCTTTTATATCAGATAGTACTACTCTTATCAATATTAACAGTTCTATTTTTATTTTATTAAGAATGAATAGTGTTCCTTGCATAGGAGAGTTTGACTTAGAAATAAAAGTGTAGTGAAAAGCTGTTACAAGTGTCATAAATAGCAAACATGCTTTTAGGTGTCTGCTATGGACCAAATGTGCCCCTTCAAAATTCATGATACAGCCTTAACTTCTAATGTGAGTGTATTTGGAGATAGGGCCTTTTGGAGGTCATTAAGGTTAAATGAGGTCATAAAGGTAGAGCCTTGATTGGATGAGATTAGTGTCCTTATAAGAAGACTACCAGACAGCCTTCTCTCTTTCCACCACTTGAGGACATAGTAAGAAGGTGGCCATCTGCAAGACAGAAAGAGGGCCCTCATCAGAACCTGACCACACTGGATCCGCAATCTCAGACTTTCCCCCTCTGGAACTGTGAGAAAAATGATAAATTTCTAGTCTTCAAGCCACCCAGTCTATGGCATTTTGTTAAGGTAGCCTGAGTTGACTAATAAGAGTATCTATTTGTAGAGAGTTTATTCCACATTATACCTGGAGTAACAAAGAAAGATACATCCCAAAAGAAGTCATTGCTATGTCATAGGAAAATCTGTATGTACCAGGAATGCTCTTGGACAGACTGTTGAGAAACTTCAGACTGAGATCTAGGGAGAAGAGAAGAACTCAGGAATAAAGCCCAGGTCAAATCTCCATTGTCTGAATGGAAGATTCTTGAATTCAAGAATGAGAATCTCAAACAGTAAGCAATGAGGAAAACCAGACAGCAGATGAAGCTGTGACTTGTGCTTCTTTCTCCCAGGTACATCCTCAACCTTGCAAAGCAAAATCTCTAAATCACTTGAGATCTGCCTTATTCCCTTTTTGGTTTACCAAAGGAAGTTGGAAAAAAAACACTCTCTTGGAATGCACAAATGACTGTTTTATAGTAACTTTATAGCCTATGCAATCAATCATATATTTGATACAATTGTAGTATCAGATGATAAATGTAGATGTAAAAAACCATCTGTAAAAGTGACTCTTCTTAATTCTCCTCTCTTCCTTTCTCCCCTACTTTGCTTTGAATTCTTTATCTTCATAATCACTTTGCTGTTTTCAAATAATTTCCAAACCTACTCTAATGGTAACCTAATAGCATCCAGTGAATTTGTTGTTATTGATGCTCTAACAGGACCATAGACTTTCACATCTAGTTGTAATATCACGTGCTCACATTGTCTAACAACTTCATTTTACAGTTGAAGAAATTGAGACACAAGGTAAAGTGACCTGCCGAGTTCCAATCTAGTTATATAATAAAACAATGTCTACTATTTAATAAATAATATGAATCAGGCACTGAGAAAGTAAGGCACTATTTTTATCTCTATTTAAAAATGCAAAAATTGAGCCAAAGAGGGGATATGGTATTTTCCTGGGATCATAAGATTAGTAAATGCCTGGGTTGGGATTTAAAGCCAGGCTCCCTGATTTCATAGCCCATCTGCAATTGCATGCCACTCAAGTCTTCTGGCTCCAAGTTCTCCACAATTTACACAGCCTTACATTGCCTTCGTCCTAAACTCTCCAACCTCCTATTTTTTCCAGTTCTAAACTTTGATTCCCTAAACACAGCAGTCAGGGACAGGTATAAGATTATTATGAAAAGAACAGGCAGCAGCATTCTTGTTTAGTGTCTTTTTATATCTATTGTATTCTACAGATTAGGGTACTTTTCTCAATTATGCATACTTATTCATTCTGCCAGAAAATCTTTTAAGGCTGTTAAAGCTGTAGTCAATTTTCTAAGTTTGATATCCCAAAGGAACCTGCTATGTCTTTTTCATTCTAGGCAAAAATAGGCATGCTAGGATCCACTCAATGCTAAAGTCATTGAGTAGCTACAAACTTTCTATTTGCTTTTTCCATTGTTATATTTTCATAGTTTTAGAATTTTAGCAGCATTTAATTTGTCTATGCTTTATATTTTCCTTTAGAGAAAGAACACCGTGCTATTTGTTGTAGGTGTTAGAGGAATAACCCCAAAGAGAGAAATTATTCTTCAAGTATCCACTATGACTAATACTAAGTAATACTGAAACGTACTCATAAAACAAAACAGAAAACCTCCAAAAAACTAAATAAACAAAAAAACTTAAAAACAATAAAGTGCTGGAAGACTCAGAAGTACATACCAGTTATTTTTGTTCCTTCAAATGAACAGATGCTTTACCATATCCTCTACGGAGAGAATTCTGACAGTACTTACCAAAGACCTAACATTTATTCACATCTTTTGGTCTAATAAATTCATATCTTAAAAATACATACAAAAAAGTATAATATAGCATTTTTTATAAAGGAAAACAATCAGAAAGAGTCTAAGTGTTCAAAAATAGGCCACTTGTTGAATGAATTATAATACAGTCACCCAATAAGGTATTTATAGAACTATTAAAATAATGTTATTGATATTTACTTATTAATATGATAAATCATTTATAAATTTTAGTTAAGATCTTTAACAAAACGCGAAGCCTATGAAACAGTGTGCACAACATTCCATATTTTCATAAAGGAAATGATATTTTTTTTCTCTCTCTTTTTTTTTGTACTTTAGGTTCTGGGGTACATGTGCAGATCATTCAGGGTTATTGCATAGGTACACACATGGCAATGTGGTTTGCTGCCTCCATCCCCTGTCACTTACATCTGGCATTTCTCCCCATATTATCCCTCCCCAACTCCCCACTCCCCCACTGTCTCTCCCTGTATCCATGTGTTCTCATTGTTCAACATGTGTCTATGAGTGAGAACATGCCATGTTTGATTTTCTGTTCCTGTGTCAGTTTGCTGAGAATTATGGTTTCCAGATTCATCCATGTCCCTATGAAGGACACAAACTCATCATTTTTTATGGCTGCATAGTATTCCATGGTGTATATGTGCCACATTTTCCTTGTCCAGTCTATCATCGACAGGCATTTGGGTTGGTTCCAGGTCTTTGCTATTGTAAACAGTGCCACTATGAACATATGTGTGCATGTGTCTTTATAATAGAATGATTTATAATCCTTTGGATATATACCCAGTAATGGGATTGCTGGGTCAAAAGGAATTTCTATTTCTAGGTCCTTAAGGAAGTGCCACACTGTCTTCCACAATGATTGAACTAGTTTACACTTCCACCAACAGTGTAAAAGAGTTCCTATTTCTCCACATCCTCTCCAGCATCTGTCTCCAGATTTTTTAATGATCACCATTCTAACTGGCATGAGATGGTATCTCAATATGGTTTTGATTTGCATTTCTCTAATGACCAGCCATGATGAGCATTTTTTTTCATATGTTTGTTGGCCTCATATACGTCATCTTTTGAAAAATGTCTTTTCATATCCTTCACCTACATTTATGGGTTTTTTTCTTTCCTTTGTAAATCTGCTTTGCTTCTTTGTAGATTCTGGATGTTAGCCCTTTGTTAGATGGGTAGATTGCAAAAATTTTTTCCCATTCTGTTGGTTGCTGGT